>DVZL01003302.1:0-14147 GCA_018236625.1 Lasaia peninsularis
TTCATTTTAGTAATTTTTTTATATATCTATCTATATTAATATTTATTTTGTATCATTGTATTATGTTCATCAAAGCCTAGATTAGTTCAACAAAATAACACGACAAAGTTCGCCGGGTCAGCTAGTATTAACTAAATGAATGTGAAAAGTAATTTTATTCGAAACAAATTTTCCAAAGGGGATCTAAAATTTATTTTATATATATATATAAAATAAATTTTAAATTAAAATTAGAAATATATATATATATATATATATAAGGTAAATAGAATACTTACATATCCTCCAATAGGAACACAGCTTTCAAAATGATCAGTTAATTGTGGAGAAAGTTCAATGGTGTTGGTTTTGATTTTCTCATAATCCTCCTCAAGACTCACATTTTGTGTTTTAGGGTATAACTCATCTTTGAAAACTTTAATCCGAATAAAACTGGTATCATATAACTTAATAAATATTAAACAAACTAAGATAAACAACGGGCTTCGCATATTGAATATATGTTGGCTTGAAAAGTAATTGCAAAGAACTGAGCGATTAACAAAAATAATTATCTTTAAACCATAGCAGTGGTTTGACCCATATATAACTAATCGCTTACTGATACCTAACAATTGGTATCTGCCCCCATGTAAAACATTTTCCTTATGATCATAATCTTCTACATTTTACGTAAACTAACACAATTTTTTTATTTATTTCATTTATTTATTTATCTTTTTGCTTAACACTAACATTACCGGTTTAACCTAATACGATAGTGAAACTAACATCATTTTATAACATGCTAGCTGTGCCCGCGACTTTGGCCGCCCGCGTTTTTTTTATATAATAATTTCTAAAATAAAAATAACATAAGCCGTTTCTTATTACATTAGCTGTCTACAAGTGAAAGTCCTGTCAAAATCGATCCAGCCGTTTCAGAGATTAGCGAGTAGGTACATACATACAGAAATTCTAAAATATGTTGTTTTGGTATATAATGTACCTATTTACCTTGTGAATATTCATATACACTTAGTAAAAAACTGTTATTTTAATATCACATACAGACACTCCAATTTTATTTATTGGTATAGATTTGACCGGAAAAGTAAGTTAGGAGTTAGGAGTCATTCGAACATCGAACCGGTTTAAAATTAGTTGAGGGTTTTGTGTAATTGTGTGTGCTTTTGAAAAATTACATAATATTTTAGTACATATAAGAGGCAGTTTAGAACCAGCGATTTTTTTTGCAAATTGCAATCATGTCTCCCGGTGAAATAGATTGTTCTATATTAAGTACCTATATAAAGATTCTAACGACAAATGCTTACGCATCTACTTGCAAAAGTCACAGGACAATCATTGCATGGTGCTTAAAGACGACGAAACTTATTAATCGCCAGCTGCGCCCGTCACTTTGCCCGCGTTTAAATTTTATTAAAAAAGTATATATACCGTGTGTCCTACACATGAATTCAGTTAAAAGTAGTTATTTTAATTTTACAAACAGACAGATTATATTTATTTGTATAGATGTTTTGGCATTCCTCATAGGTACTTGTTTTTTTATGTGATAAAATAATAATCTTGCCTCCACCGCGGTTATCTCTTAATGGTAAGAGATAACATATAAAACCATAGATCCTCCAAATTTAAACATGAAAGTCATTATGGCGGTGTAAATAGGTAAGGCGGTTGATCTATAAGTGGGTAAGTTCTGCCCAGCATTTAACTACCCCGGCTTGGTGGCAAGGATTAATTCCTATAGTAAAATCTGGTTGGGAATTATAATGAAAGAATGTAGTTTAGCCAATAAATATTTATTAATAAATAACAGTTCCAATAAGCCCCCTTAACTAGGTGGGTCATCCAGATCCTGAGACACACCTTTTCTTATAGCCTAAACACATGTCGCTGCAGCAGTCACTATTATTGTTACACTGAAAAGAAAAAATGACGTAATCTCTTAAATATTTGGTAAACTTAAAAATATACCCGAAAGGGTAGGTAGAGGTACATGCACCCATGATTAGCCGACTATATTTGGTCCCATGTTGATAACTGACATATGGCAAGTCCATCGCCGTATTGGGCACAAATCCAGGGTTTCACGATGTTTTCCTTTGCTTAAGAGCATCGAGAATGTAGGTTCTTAAGTTAGGAAAACTGGATCGGAAAAGTTACGAAATGGAAATCCGAAGCGCGTACTACTAGGCCACCGAGGCTAACATTTTTTAAATATATTGAGGGTATAATGAAATTAAATCTAATAAATTATGGAGGAGTCTGTAGTATAGACTATAGACTATATAGACGTTATAAACGAAATTTCTGTGAGGAAGATATTAATGTTGAATTAAACATTTATAATAAAGTATATATCTGATATAAGTATATATACCTTTGTCTAAAACAATAAAAGAGAATTTGACAATTAATAATAATTGTCAAATTAATAAAGACATAATATGATCCTTACACTGTGATATGATGTTATACTTTAAATCGATATATTCAATAGTATAGATTAAATGCCGTCACTGTAGTCGAGCGTAGTCGTTGTCCGACTGCACGAAGTCCCGGACTCGATTCCCGGTTAGGGCAACTTGTTCTATGAGCTATTTTAGTTTATCTGAAAACATAACGTTGTCTGAGGTTGTATTTTTGCTTGATTTTTGTAGCTCTTTTAACACCTTCGGGATATGAGCGAGATGATATTTATTTATTTTATTACTTCAGGTTGCGTACAAACTAATTTGACAGCACTAAGCGTGTTAAGTCTCTTTTTTACAGAATTACCACCAATATAGTATCAGATCTTATAATCTCAATCTTACAATCCTGGCTTATTAATCTAAGCTTATTAACTCAACAAAGTTGAAAAAAAGAGAGATTCATGACTTTAAAAAGGAAATAAAAATAAAATAATTTGCTAATTACGCGAAAATAATTGTGATTATTGTAGCGTGTTTAAACAAAAAGACTGTATGTAGTACAAGAAAGGTTATTTTATTTTTATTTCACTATGGATTTTCGCAAAGTAACGCCTGATTAACTCTTTTGAAACTAATATAATATAGATTAGTTTAAAAAGAGTTAATTATACCTAGGTACTACATTATATTCAGGACGTATAGTACCTTTAATTGTGCGAAAGTATCACTTCGATATAGCTAATATCCAAAATTCAAAATTAGTATGGTTTTGTTATCAATACTACTGACTTCACGAGCTTAGAGACTGACGTAATATCATCGAAAAAAAACAAAATTGAATACTTACAAATTCACCAACGCCCGCACACTGCTTGTATACATCTATCTCAACTGGTTCTACCTCTGGTATATCAAACCCGTTATTTCTATGCGTGGCACTATCTGTGGAATCATCTATTTGCGATACTGGAACAACCTTATAGAAAACCCCTTCTTCATTGGTACCCTGAATTAAATATGCCTTTGCATTGATGATGAGCATCGAAAAGATGAAATATACTAAAAAGTGTGACATTTTAAGTGATATTTGCCGATTTCTTCGATATTCCAAGCTTGATAGATGATTGTCATAATGTCCACGTATATTTTATTAACTAGTTCACCCGCATGTTTGTTAGTTTAACATTGAGATAAAGAAGTTGCCAATCAATTACTGATTTTCTACAGGGTGTTTAGGAAAATTAAATGTGGACGCCAAATACCTAGGTAGTGGATTTTACAAAAACGGCGAACAAGCACACGGCTTTCCAGGTGGTAAGAGATATCTATGGCCTATTTTTCATAACTAATTTGGGCTCCCAAGTACCAAAGGCTTTGGTCTCCCGGAAATTGTGGGGCATAGCCGTGAGACATGTTGCATAGTTTCTCCAAACCATGATACGACAATGCCAAGCACTGACTGGCGGTAGAAAAAAGTTTTTCTAGTATAGTTAAAATAAAACATCTTTTACTATTAGTTTTTATTCCGAAAATGTAAGTGAGCAGTAATTTCTGCTAACTTATCTTAGGATTATTTTGATATTTAGGAAAATTATGTTTTATTCGTGAAAAAAATTTCATTTCGTTTGTTACAGACCGTTATTATTGCGTCTTGACGCTTTCAGCCAAAATCGTTTGAATAATTCGATCTTGCGCAATATCCGGGTGAAATAAAGGACGAAGAAGACTGAATATCCGGTCGGGTGGTAACCCTTTTTTTCGTGGGATAACCTATTTATGGAAAGGTACCCAACGCTCCGGGGAAGCGCTATCGGGCCATTACGCATATCGACTACAACCTCGTGATAACCATCCAGCCGTCCGACTAGGAACGAGATGGGGTCGCTTTCATATTCACCATCCCGTTCCGGTCGGATGGTAACCCTAGACGGGACGAGGTTTGCCGAAATATACCTATTGTATATAAAAATTAATGTTTGTCTGTGTCATCTATGAACTCAAAAACTACGGGATCGGTTATTATGAAAATTGGTAAATATATGTATTTTTCCTCGGAGAAGTTTCGTATGATATGCTCATTGATGTCACTCGCCACCAGGTGGCGCTGCGCAGTTTAGTTGTTGGCGTAGCAACGCGCACCGGGTACAGGTAGTTTGAAATTTGAAATAAATAAATACCATCAAAAATGCTAATATTTATTTGATCATTAATCAATTTATTTAGGATTTATGAGATCTCTTGGATGCAGCTACACACCTTTTTAAAAATCCCAGACACAAATTACTGCAACAGTCACTGTTGTTGTTGCACTGAAAAACAAAGGTAAATATTTTTTTAAGAATGTATATAAGAGATGTATTATTATTAAAAGTAAAACATCTAATTTCTAAATCAAATATTAAATTATCATTTGAAATAGCAAATATTTCTTGTACTAATGTATAGTCAAACGTGTAATGACCGATGCGATCTTAATTCGTTTTTAAATTAGGTACTTCCAAGACGGACTATGGCAATTCGTAAATCATCTATAAAATTTTTTACGTGTGTTAACTCAGAACTATTTATAAGATGAACAAATGTGGATCTTTTTCTATTTAACAGCTGTCGTAGCAAGTGTCGTCCCCTATAATGTTTATGAGTTTATTAGTTCTAGTTGATATGAATCATAAAAACGTAGATGTATTGCGATCCTTTATGTAGTCGGTTAAAGAAATATAATTATATTAAGTTTTTACAATAATGTTTCGTATGCAAGTGTATTTATTACTTGTTTACATTGCTAAGAGACACGATGTCATTACAAAGCCATTTGTACTGTGCAAATACTATTCAACTCCTGTGGATTTGTCCACGTGACAAATAGCACCAGCTGTAATATAAAATTAAAGATATCCACTCCAACTTGACAGATTCTGATTCAACATAGAAATGTAGAGTAAGATTGCCATATATACATTTTCCTTGTAGTGCTCCCATTTTGTGTGAATATGACTAACATTTACGGCCAAATGGGCCTAAATGTAATTGGTTAGATAAACTTAAGCTTTAGTTTCTTTACCAACATAATATTATATTACATAACATTATACATAAAACATACAAACTAAAATAAATATTTGTTTTTATGATATATGTTGTAATTATTCAGGACTAGCTTTCCGCCCGCAGCTTCACCCGCGTGAATTATTGTAATAACAGAGATAACTTTCAAATGCTAGACATTTTTCCGACTTATAATACTTATTGCGTTAAAACATACCTCTTTTTAGTGTAGCCGGTAAAAAAGTTCTCCTCTCTCTTCTCTTCTCCCCCCCCCCTTCTTTTTGTTGTAAAAAGTAGCCTATGTCCTTTCTCAAGGTCAACTCTATCTCTGTACCTACTAAATTTCATCAAAATCTGTTCAGTGGTTTAGACATGAACGCGTAACAGACTGACAGCGTTACTTTCGCATTTATAAATATCAGTACGGATAAAATATACCTACATATAATATAGAAGGGAAGACTAGTAGTAATTATTATGAACATTGTTTTTACATTTATTAATTTG
This sequence comes from Lasaia peninsularis, assembly GCA_018236625.1. Lineage (NCBI taxonomy): Eukaryota > Metazoa > Arthropoda > Insecta > Lepidoptera > Riodinidae > Lasaia > Lasaia peninsularis. Next base: position 5,973 of record DVZL01003302.1, read on the forward strand.
TTCTTGCTTATAATCGCTTTGCATGGTACACAAATCAAATTGGAACGGCGTAAACCTAGCTTATATCTACAAGTAAATCTATCTCATCAAATACCACGGCAAAAAGGAGCGAAGGTTTAGTTGAAAAAAAAATTATCAAAAGATTAGGTATGGTCAAAAAAATGATAATCATAAATCTTGACCAGTATTAATGTTGTCCGGCCAATTTTATGTTTGAGTTATGCAAATTTATTTATACGACACTTTCTTTTGTGAATATACAAAATTTTTATGTTCTTCAATTAAATTATTTCAGTTTATTTTTCCAACGACAACCATTTCATGCTGGTGATATGAGTTTGTCCATGTTGGTTTTCCAATCTAAGGTTTAAAATAATTATTTGATATTTTATATAGCATTTGAATCAGTTTACTTACAAATCCTCCGACTGGTGCACAATCCTTTACAGATCTATCGAGCAGTTGAATCTCCGCTGTTACTTCTAAACTACCTGTGTCCGCAGCATCAATCCTTTGAACTAACTCATCAGCGTCAAAGATTGCTTCAACATTTTTAATTTCAATTAAATAGCCATTAATTTGGTCGAAGAACGTCATGAGGACAAAGACTACTAAAAAACACAAACGGGACATTCCGGTTTCGTGCAGCTTGCTCTACTGACTACTGAGTCACTTGAGTCTTGACTTCTGTAGTCTGTACTAAACAATCGATGCTTGCAAGATGTTTGAGTCCTTATTATATCGGATAACAATAATAAGTTGAATTAAAATGTCACGCATGATTTTGTTTTTATTATATTAAGTATATTTGATGTTAGGCGTAGGTGGATGACGTCCATATCGCCGATGTTACTTCTTTTCGTAAGTAGGTAAATTCGTAATTTCTGGGTAAATGACCTGTTTTCCTTTCCAAAAAGTGTGAACCAATCGCCATAAAATTTATATGAAACTACTTCTGAAGTAGGACCTACTCGTATCATACAATATCGCGTAACATCAAACAAAATAGATCAAAGTAAAACATACAGATGAATTGCGAAACTCTTCCTTTTACAGTCTAAATAATTAACACTTACTAAATTTTGAATCATTAGTCATTAGCATTACACAGTTTTAATTTTGTACTTTAAGAATTCCTTTGTTTTCATATGTAGGTACTTCGTTGACTATTATGTACTGGGTACCTGCTTAGTTTAAGATTCTTTGTTTTATTTCTCAAACATCATCTACTTGTATTTTTGTAAGACTTTAGAGATTATGCTTTGTAAAAAAAAAACTACTACCCATAAGCAAAACGAAAATGGGAATCGGGCATAGAGATACAGTTCGGCAATGACTTGGTCAGATTGTTTTCACAAATGATTGATTGTTGCCACAAATTTATTCCAATTTGGAAGGTAGAGTTATCGAGGAACTTAATTTCACAAGATTAAAATTCCAGGCTCATGTTGGTGACGAACTATGAATATATTTTGTGTTTAGTCATGCTTTCTCAATGCTCTTAGCGGGAAGGAAAATATAGTGAGGAAAACCGAATTTGTGTATTCGAAATCGACCTAACCTAGGATTGGACCTGGTTTCTCTTCTTGGTTGCAGAGGTCAGGCGGTAATCTAAACTGATTTCCATGTCAAATCCCGTAGATTAGGTAGCCGACCCTGATATCATCTAATATAAAAACACGATACAGAAGTCGTCACGTGTTTTTTACTACTGAGAAAGCTGTATATATTTATTTTAATAGTCTGTCTTTGCTTACATGTTGGTTATAAATACGAGTAAAAAAACAATCACCCCGTATAACAGGTAAAATGGATATAATCGATTAACCCTGTTCCAATAGGATTTACCTTATCTGTCTCACTTATAGCAGATTACGACATTAGAAACCGCTTCGCATGATTTTGTATAAGGGTACCTTTACACTGAATATTATTCGATTATTCGATAATAATTCTAATTCTAATATTTGACAGTTATAGTACTATAAGTATCCACCTATTTTATAAAATAAAAAATTAAAAAACTTCTAAGTTTTCTGTGTAACACTCATAACACAAGCATACAATTTGCATACTTTAGGGTAAGGCTAATTTCTGTAATATGTCCAAAGATATTTTTATATGTTTATTTATTTTTTGAATAAAGCCAATATCAATTATTACAAAATAGTTAGGTACTTAATATTCAGTGTCCGTTACAGAATAAGAATTATACAATATGTAACTAAGAAGGATTATTCTTAAGAGATTAAGAAATCAGCGTAATTAAAGACGAGTTTTTGAATTTTACAGCTGATGTTTTACCCATATTTTATTAATTGCTAAAAAAGTAAATAACTTAAATTTAATATTTCATTTATGTAATATTAATTATTCATGATAATCCGAATGGGTTATTAAAAGGTTGGCTCCACATATCTTTAGATTTGTTTGGCTTAGGAGGCGCCAAGAGACCTCCCAATCCTTGGTTGATAACTGGGACAGAAGGGTTCTTCAAAGGCACCGTGATTGGCAATGGGACGTTCCCTGGTAACGGGACGTTCCCTGGCAACACAAGCTTTGGCAAATTGAGCAATTCTCCAAGAACGTTCTTGCAAAATGCTCCAGTTATCCGGTCTGTAATGCCTCCCCATAGCCCCATTTGACAAAATCTGAAATGATAAACAAATTACGTTTAAGAATAATCATCATTTTTGGTTGATGTATTCTTCTAATGAAATCTGCTAGATGATATGGTGAAAACTTAAAATGATTAGTTCAGAGTGGTCTATTTCCTATTCATTTTAAAATTCTTTGTCTACTCATTACTTATCACAGTTGCAGTTATATGATAATTTAATATTCTGTTTACGTAAGGGTTTTCGGAGAGGTTAAGAGCAAATCCCAAAATACAAATTTAGCTTTAAAAAGTGAAGGCTGATTTTTTATATACCTACTGTACTTTACAGACTCTCAATTTTTTTTCCAAGCCTTAAATATTATAGCTCAGAAGTTAAAGACATACTTATCTAGGTACTCTCAGTATAAATCCTCGCAAACAGCCATTATTTAAAACCCATAATGCACAAAAATGTTTGAAGATACAGGTAATTTTAAACAGTTTTTTAATTTTATCAGGGTAGGTAGGACTGTGAACAAATATATACATATATGTACATAGAACGTAATGGGCAGAAAACAATATGTCCAAAAAACCTGGGTCAATTCGTGGGTAGGTACATCTAGTCACTACATAGTATAAAACAAAGTTGTTTCCCATTGTCCCTATTATTGCTTCTTTAAAACTACCCAACGGATTTTGATGCAGTGTACTTAATAGATAGAGTGATTCAAGAGCAAGATTTATGCATAATATACCCGTGAAAATCCGGGGCGGGTCGTCAGATATTTAATAAAATGAAACCAACCTGAAATTTTTATCAATTGTAACAGTTTCACCAACTTTCAAAAATTGTTCCCCTTCTGAGGAAAACGGGCTATAACCAAAAACATTCGTTTTGTTCTTTCCCTCTCTGTTTATGTTATGGGCGAAGTTCGCAAAAAGACTGACGAAAGAGTCTCTACTGCGAGCGTCGGCTCCTGACACCTGTCCACTAACAGATTTTCCTTCCTCGTCCAGTGGCTCAAAGAGATAAGCTAGTTCATCTCCGTGAGCTGGACCCTTAACTTTAGTTTTAGTTTCCTCTGAGGGAGTGTCTGGTCCCTCTAAAACATTAAAAATACATTTATATAAATCTACTGATTACAATTTAAAAAGTAACAGTTAATAAAATTTCAATATTTAGTTAAAAACTAAAATAAATTGACAATATTATCTGTTGAAGTAGGTAATTATTTAAAATCTAAAACTAAACATAGTGTTGGCCATATATTTCAAATCATAAAGGTATTAAAGAGATGTACCTAATATTAACTATCTATCTCACTCTGATACGGCTGGTTATCTTAATTTTAAGCCGATCTTATTTTGACTTTGTCAACTTCACATAACTCGAGAGCAATATTATATTAGGGACATATCTTTGTTATAAGTGTAATGTCCAGATAATATCGTCTCCTGTATGTTTTAAACATACGAGTATAAAACACATAATATTATATCACATTTCATATTTATATGTGTAGGTATTTCATACTCTTTCGTTTGTTTGTATATACTCTATTTGAGATACGTAAACGGCAATTGCCGAATGCCAAACGGAAGGCACGAATTGAATAATTAACGAATATCTGTGACTCATTGGAGACAAATTTAAAAAAACCACGAGGCCTCCAATATCGATTCCCCAGCACTCCAAATGTGTTGAAGCAGGCAAAACACAAGGAAAATTTGTTAATGCAAACTACAATCCGAATAATTAGTAAGTATATAACACAAAACACACCACACATACACATAGCTTCACACCAGGTCCCCTGCGGGGTAGACAGAGAGTAGGTATCTCATGCGAAAAGTCACGATCCCTTCATACCTGCCTAGCTTCCTCCACATCCATCATTCTTTTCATGCATACACGCCAGTTACTGAGACTCTTGACACCACACTCGGATAAAACGAAAGCTATTGGTTCGTGGAATGTCATCCTAGGCCTCCCCGGATACCTACATCCATTCACACAAAACGTTCATCTTTTTGACAGTTTTTATTTAAACACTAGCTGCACTCACGACTTCGTCCACGATTTTTGCGACAGCCTGCAAGAGTTTTTCTGTGACGCATTCGAGAAGCAAATATCATATAAACTCCTTGGACAATAAAATAACAAAAGACTCAGATAACATGCTTATTCAACATACAGAATTCACTGTTTTTCAGATTTATTTTATGTGGGTCCTGATTTATGCTTTCGTATTACTAAATTGAATTTTGGTAAAATTATGATTGATAGTCATATTGCTTTAAAAGGGGTCTCCTCCCTACCTACCTTAGTAGAGCGACCGTGTTGTTCCCTGAATGGCTGGTAAACTATAATTCTTACTTCTTATGTTAATCAGTGGAATCTAGTGAGTGAAATAAAATATTTTCTATTCTATTCTTATTACAACTAAAAATCTTCAATCAGAGATTTTCTTGTCTGCCCTCCTTTCCACATATAATGCTAGTTAGGTACTTATGTTATTTATAAAACTGGACGTAATAATACTTACGAGTGAGTGGCATTCCAGGTAAGAAATGCGATCCCTTGCTGAGGTTGCCGACGTGCTCGAAGCTGTAGAGAAGCGCTGGTGCAGAATTGCTCCACGCTTTAACGCTCTGGTACGCCGGGAAGTTGAATAACGCATCTCCTGTTCACAATTATTACGATTTATGTAGAACTCGTATACTAGATCATTTGGTCGTGACAAACGATTTATGTTTTTCGAGTATTTATAAGTAATGGTATATCTGTAGTATATTTCCTTTGCAAATCTCTAGCTATTTGTAACAAACATTAACATAACGAAAATTTTATACACATAAATAAATCAAATAGTCTGTTTGTAAAATTGAAATAAGCGATTTTTATTGATTGCATAAGTATACAAAAATACTATTTTTCAGAATTTCTTTTTGTTTGATCTGAATTCTCTGAAACTGCTGGACGGATTTTGACAGGACTTTCGCTGAATTTTTAGCTGATGTAACAAGAAATAACTTAAGCCACTTTAATTATTGAATTCTAATTTGAGTTGGCAGCTATAGATATTAAGATTTTAATAAATATATATTTAAGGTAAAAAATATACCTACGTACTGCAGTGGCGTGGTTTGTAAGTAGGTACCAAAATTAGACAAAAACTTCTCAACAAAGGCAAACTTTTTTACAGCGGACAAATGCGATGGGTTGTCTTAATAAAAGGGTATTCTTGTTGAGCAGGTAGAACCCCCTGTTAATAATAACAGAAGGGTCCGTTGAGCCCTTTTTCTTCATACAGCTGCCGGCTTCATACGATATTTTAATTTTAAACGTGTTTTCGAATTATCAGTACCTATTTAAAACTTAATTTAAATAATAATAACTAGTTAGACATTAATTTTATTAGTATAATAATTAACATGACGTATATTTGTACGTTTTTAATTGATATTTTTTAAGGTTAAGGTAACCTACCTACTGTTGTTTCTTTTGTCAGCTTTCGCCTACTTAAAAAAATCCATCTGACGGTAAATCAACGAAACCGGAGTCGGTACTATTTTACACCAAGTGCCACCACATAGTTGTACCTATAGATGTTCTGATTCTCGCTATTTCATTTCAAGATCTAGACCTATCTAGATCCATTTTTTACCCCCCAAAATCGCTTCCAAATTTCAGCGAAATTGTTAAAACTTAAAACGTAAATACGTAGCTTACACGAAAAAATTGGCTACAAGCGAAATGTACCTTACTTTATAATAGGAATACATTTTAAGGCTTTAGTAGAATTCGTTGCTTACTCATTTACTTATTCATGCTTTATTGTACACACATCTACATAACAAAAACAATCACTGTAAATGCAAAAAACATATTACATATGAATAAAAAAAAATAACTTATGTTAACATAATATGACAGTCAAAACCAATCAATCGTTGAGAATGTCAATTTAAAACAATAAAGACTTATTTACCCGTTGCTTCCACAATTTGCGAAAGTCCATCGAGAGCATTCAGGGAGCTATCAAAAAGAGCCTGGTAATAGTCGGGGAGCGGCACCAGACCCTGGACTCCAGCGATTTTCAACGGGTTCAGCCCTTCCACTCCACTGACCACGCCTTTCAGACCACCAATCACATCCTTCTTGATGAAATCTTGCACCGCTTGCAATTGCTCGGTCAAGAATTTTTGGTATTTTCCTATAAAATATTATAAATCTAAATATCATCTACTCAATTTTAATTAAATTCAATGCCCGTATATTAGTGGCTAATCATCACTTTTAAAAGATGTTGATTTGACTAACTTTTGTTGCATTATGCCTGATTTACACCTATTTAGTTGCTGAAAAGTCGAAGTCATCTGTATTGGACCGGGTTGCCAGTATAGAATAGAACTGCCTCTCTAACAGGCAGCTCATAAGAGATTTTTTTACAAGTTCTACAATGAAATCCAACAAAATGTTAACTTTCAATTTCCCTATTTCAAAGTAAATAAATAAATTAATAGATTTACTTACTTACTTAATACGTTACTTTTATGTCCCCAAAAGAAATGGAACTTAATGACAATAAATAACATACTTTATATACACACATATTGTTACGCCAGAGCCCTTGTAAGGTAGACAGAGAGTATAGAGAGCAAAGTGTCACGATCTGTACACCTTCCACCACATCATTATTATCTTCACGCCCTCGGATAATGCGCGAAAATGAATCGAAAAGAATTGCTTGCAATATAAAATTATAATCTTGAGTGTCTTAATATATGGTAACATAGATACTATGACTATGTACTGGAACTACATATACTTCAAAAAATGAAGAGTGGATTGCAAAGACGTAAGTACGTACCAAAAACAGCTCGCGAGGTCTCTGCTGAGTTAACCCCGGTGAGCATAGGGCTTCGTTTCTGTTTCCGCTGTAGAGCATCAGCAGGTGCCTCCTCTACCAGTGGGGGTAAACCTCGACTATCGTATTGACCCTCCACACGAGCTCCCGACCCTGAATATCCTTGTAGATTAGGTATAGACTAAAACAGCGAACAAGCACACGGGTCTCCTGATGGTAAGAGATAAACGTTGCCTATAGACATCATAGATGTTGTAGGTCGCTCTCTCTTGACTTTATATGCAAGTTTACCGGCTACCCTACTCTCCGAACCGGAACACACCAAAGTCATTCTGGCGGCAGGAAAAAGTTGAGTGTTTATTTTACTAAAGTCGATTTTCTCAGATTTCTTGAGTACGAATATGGATATACTTGATAAGAAAGTTAAACTTAACGAATTTGCTGCAAAACAAGAGTTTACTTCCAGAACTGATATTTACGAATAATTAGCGCAGCCCTTAAACTTAAAATAACAAAGGAGTCAGAGGTTTGATGCACTGACGGAAAACCAGCGTCGCAGTCGCAGCACATTAGCTCTGACTCAGCTTACTTAGTGTTATTTTTTCCAGATTTGATATTTAAGGTGGGTATGGCAATTAACGCCCTATGTTAAATAACGCCCAAACTACAGAAAATGTACTTTTAATTATTTGAGCAGTGTCA
>DVZL01003303.1:0-14146 GCA_018236625.1 Lasaia peninsularis
ATAATTTAATTTTAGAATAACGACCGCAAACCGAAATATTGTTACTAACTTAAGTTTTAGCCCTGATGATGCTGTAAAGCGCAAAACCGGTCGGCTATTTAAAAGACATGTGTTTCTCGTTTTAAATATGAATATGTGGAAGTTTCACCAAGCGCCAACGATGAATAATATAGGATAATTTTGTATATCTGAGGCTATATTTTATCTGGCGAGCACAAATATTATAGTAAAGTGGTTTTGATTAGAATATGAATGAAAGTAAATATCGTATATAAAAATACCTTCAAGCCCGTATCTCAAAACAGTAGGCAGAGGTAGGTACATATGCACCCACGATTAGCTGACGATATTAGGTCTCAGGATCGGTGACGGTCAAGTCATCATCGGGAACAAATGCCGGGTTTCCCCACGATGTTCACCTCCACCGTAATAGCACCCATAAAATATAAGGTGAGTTTGAACCTGGACTAGCAAAAATGGAAGTCCGAAGCGCGCACTACTATGCTATCGAGGTTCTACAATACTATATAATACTTTTTGTAGAAGTAAATTAAAAACAGTTCTGAGTCTGTGTTTATTCAAACCGGTCTAAGTAAAGGCTGCACACTTTTTCATACTAATTTCAGCGGAGAAATTATTAAGAAAGTTCCCTGTCTATTATTTATAAGTCTAGTCGCAGCTAATCAAAAGTTAATAACGACGCTGTTTATCAATAAATACGTTTGATCTATACATATAATAGAAATGTGGAAGGGTGAATTCAGAACATTGAAATTAAAACAAAATTAAAAATAATAAAATAATAGGCCTAGGCAACTACTTTTTGTCTGTCTGTTTGCCGAAATCTAATTTGGTCATAATTCAGGAATAAGCAGTTTGATTTCATTTTTTTAATATAACATAGTTTATAGATCATTCCGTATTTTTTTGAAGTATAAGTTTTGAAGTTACAACCATAACAACTCTCATTGTAAATGGTACATAAGACAATCATAAATAGACACCAGAGGTGTACTAGGATCTTTTAACGTATGGGTCATCTTATATATTTTATTTTCCTTTTTGTATATAACATGACATAGGTTAAACTTTGATAACCTAATTATGCTACGCGATTACAGACCACGCGGAACGTGTCGCGGGCTACAGTAAGTTAATACATAAAATAACATAACTATATCTTATTTTTAGGGTTCCAAACCGTAATGGTAAAAAACAGAACCCTATTACTAAGACTACGCTGTCTGTCTGTCACGAGGATCTTAAGAACTGTGATAGCTTGATAGTTGAAATTTTTACGAAGGATGTATTTCTGTTGCCGCTATAACAACAAATATTTAAAACATAATAAAATAAATATATAAAGGGTGCTCCTATACAACAAATTTATTTTTTCTAATAATTAATAGATAATGGTATGGAACCCCTCGTGCGCAAGTCCGACTTGCACTTGACGGATTTTTTATACTACGTTAAACAAATACTAAGAAAACAAATTTTGGTCAATTTATTCTTACTCAAACTATGTCTTCCGATTTCATCAAAAAATACCAAACGTGATGGATAAAAAATATCGTATGATTAATAAATAATATTCATTTTTAAAGATAAGCAAGTATTATGTGTATTATTTGATATTATTCTAAAAGATTTAAAACAAAATTTCGAAGAATATTATTCTTTCTCGTCTGGCGAACTGCGTATCAGCCAGCCAGTATCATCTGAATTATTATAAAATAAATAAATATCATTACGCAACATATCCCCAAAGTAGAAGGCAGAGGTAGTACATATGCACCCTTGATTAGCCAACAATATCAGGTCGCATGGTCCCATATCACAGGTGTCACTATATCGGATACAAAATCAATCCCACACGACGTTATTCTTCAAAAAAATAACCCGGGACCATTATTAATATCAGTATTAGTACGACATCGACTAAGCTCGACCATATAATTAAAAGACTAATATTACCCTAAAGTTTAGCAATGTGTAATTTCAAGACAAATTAATTACCCCAAACAAAACTTAATCCTTTCGAATGGCAAGGATATCGTAAAGGACTTTGAGCAAATTTTGGCCATAAAATGGAATTTAATGACGGTAGGCAAGTAAATCCAAAACCTCACTAACATTTCCCAGGAGTCGCGAACATTTATTGGCTTGAAACGGACGCGGATAAAACAATAAAGAACGCTTAACTGCGTTTTAATGTGTGCAAGAACATGCTTGGACAATAGCTTGGTGATTGGGGTCCGGTCGTGGTCATTGTGACGTCACCACGTTACCCACATAGGGGTGTAAATTTGATTTTATCGATATCGATATTTGATTTATTGATTAGCCCGGGTTCTTCAATCCTCACCATGTATTAATGAGTTTTTCCAAAATATGTAAATTATCTGAGTGCTCTCACAGTGAAAGAAAACATTGGGAGGAAACCCGGGATGTTTGGTTGATATGGCAAGTTGAGTTTACCGGCTACCCTACCCTCTAAACAAGAACACGACAATGGCAAGCACTGACGCTATTGTGGCAGGAATAGGTAAAGGTAAGGTAATACTAATCCGGGCGAGTCGTTGCAAGACTCTACCACCTTGTCAATGTCACGGTGTTGGTGACAATAGACCCTGTGCTCGCTTCTTACGAGCTGCCTGGGTGGAAGTCAGTTGATCTATTCTACAACGGAACGCGAACCAACACGGGAAAAAAATATATATAAATTTTTGTATATATTAAAATATGGTGTAGACGCGTGAATTGACTTACTTATTTAGATACTCTACGTTTCAACCAAGTTACATTGGTCGTGGTCACGAGTGGACTGCTTGATGCGAGGTCTCCTCCTATAGTCCGAAGGGTAGATTTCCATCTACTCTCATGTCATCACTAGGTACCCAACACACAACACTAAACACATCGTCAGGTTTCGCATACGACTGAATTTGCGGCTTGATTTCACTAATCACTGGATTCCATGCTGAAGATAATTGATCTTCCCGATTAAAGGTTTTATATTTAAAAAATAAATAATAAGTTTTGTAGAAATATATATAAATTCTTTTCGTATAAAGCGGGGTTGGGGTATTATTATTGTGAATGTTTAACGGCTGCACATTATCGCATTAAATCCGTGCCTAGAAAGAATTTTGTTTTAATGTGAACCAGAACATTTCGGAACAATAAGTTGGTAATTGGGGTCCGGCAGTGGTCATTGTGTCTATCACCAATACTCTATTAGGGATGTACAGCTTTTATACGATCAAATAGTTATCGATAATCGATGACTCTTATAATATAACTTTTTATTTGTAATACTAGTGACGAAGTTGTTATTAATATTTTAAATGCATTTTTTTCATTTAAAATAATAATTAACCATAAATTTAATAAATAAAAATTAGTATATGTGCTAATCTAGATCGCCACGCGTATTTCTTGAACGTTTTTAGATGGAATATGGATGGATGTAAGGAAAACTTAGGTTGACATTTTACTACCAAATCGCTTGTGTATTATCCAAAGGCGGTGTCAAGAGTCTTCAAAAATCGACGTGTTTGTGAATGTGGAGGAAATTAGGCAAGTATGTAGGAATCGTGATACTCTCTACTTACCCTGCATAGGACTCGGCGTGAGGATTATGTACATAAAAAAATACATCTAAGTAAAAATATTAACAATTTTTGTGTACGAATTTTCAATAAACATAAATATAAAAGTATATTGAAAATATTAAATTGAATGAAAATATATGAATTTTAGTACCCACAAACATTTCATTAAATCATAATTATTGTTGATACTTTATTTCTATTAAAAAAAACTTTATGTAACATTATCATTGTTATTGTATCAATTTACATTCGCGAGCAGGCGACAAATTTATTTGAAACTTGAAATTTATAATACCTTTGAAATAACCCAAATTGATATTTCAGAGAAGCTTGACACCATCCTCGAAATCTTATTTTAGGGGTTTTGTAAACAAGTCGCGATTAACGCGATAAATGTTTTCTCAGACTTTATTTTAAAATGTTGTTTCGAGATAATTTACAAACGATTGCCTGAAAAAAATATTAGTTACCTAACGTGCAAAATCGTGAAAAAAATATATCGATAAATTCGATTTATTATGTAGTACAACGCTAAACGTTTAGGTAATATTCGTACCCGCATAAACCGTCGAATATCTGACCACAGCATTGAACCTATGCGTCCTTTGTGCGTATCTGACCACACATTGTTAAAAAAAAAACTGCACTGCAAATAAATTGCGTACAGGGATGTGAGTGGTTCTGATAATATCTTTTTAAGCTATGAATTACACTATTCATCGTCGACATTCGATAGAACTTCATTATTAATATGTGTTGTGCTTTTCACATAGACATTTACTTTGTATTCGAGCTCAGTCGGACTTTGACGCACAATGTTCCGGGTTCGGTTCCAAAAATACACACACTCATCTAATGTTACTATCAATCACGCTTGTATCTTTTCATCACCAGAGCCGTGTGCTTGTTTATTTATTTATTTAAATATTTTATTCTACAAAACTATGTACAAAGGCAAACTTAATGCCAATAATAATCATTTTCTACTAGTTCACCCTGGGTAGTGAAGGTAAATAATCATGTATGGTGCTTTAAAGTTTATTAGAGAATATAAAATTATAGTTAATAATGATACAGTTCATTAATTTAAAAAATTAAAAACCTATGTGGATCTAGTGAATACAATATATAACTAAAATGAATGTTATAATAATAAAAAAATTAAAATAATAAAAAACAAAGAAATAGCAAATAAATGAATACATACTAAATTGCATATATAAGATATATATAAATAAACAATACATAAAAATATATGAAATACAAGATTCATCACATATTGTTGTTGATGTTGTGACAGACAGCCAGATAGATCCTGTTTTTACTCTTGAATACGGAACCCTAAAATCTATACAATATTCATTTAGTAGTAACAAATAACATCTCATAGATATATCATAAAAAGACACCTCTCAGAAGCCACTCGAAAGAATACTTATTTATGTTTATTACATTCGTTCCACTCTAATGTAGGAGTGGACAATGAAAATTGGAAACATATTCGAGGATAATACAGTTACCCAGAATCGAGGGGAACTAGGAAATGCATTCTGTTCGTACAAACAGAAAAATGGCCCCGGGCAAGCTGCAGAATGTTCCCAAAATACATTAGACGCATTAGAAAAGCCGTTAAGGGTCGGCGGGCCCGATAACAATTAGGGTATTTCGAGGTCTTATGGGGAATTAACGGTGCAAGGACAGTTTACACTGCTTTAACGTTCTAAAATTTTATTGGAAATACGATACTTTTGGTCAGATTCAACATAATCTTTTCATTTTATAATATGGTAACAAAAAGAGTACTTTTCAGGCGAATTTGGATCGAATAAACGTGTTTAGTTTGATAATTACATATACGAATTATATTCTTTTAATTTTTAATAAAAATATCATCACGCACCTATCCCCATAGAAGTGGGCAGAGGGATATAAGTACCAACGGTTAGCCGAAGGTAATGGTCCTGTGATGGAACAGGTGACAAGTCCGTCGCCACATGAGGCGCCTATCATATAGGCGGTAACGTTGCGTTTTTGTAGATAAAATTAAAAACTCATAGATAAAGTTGTCCTACGAGTCAGATATCGAATCCAAGTGCTAGTGCATCAAAACTTTTCTTTTAATTTTATAATATGGTTATGACACGAAAAAATCTTTGCAGGCGAATTTGGATCGAATAAATATGTTTAATTTGATAATTACGTAAATGAATAACGTTATTTTAAATTTTGTAATATTATTACGATACAAAAACAATATTTTTCAGACGGATTTAGGTTAGATTTAATGATTTATTCTCAAAAAAGACAAAAGGCCAGTCGAGAAAATTTATAATACACATAATATAAGCTAATACTTATTTGACAAGCCCCATTGACAGTTTGATTCAGTTTATGGCAATAGTCATATATTTTAATAATTTTCATAATTAGTTAATTTTGTTTTAAAACTGTTAAATAAGTTACTGCTATCTTTAACATGTTATGAAGGCAATTTATTATAAAGTTGCACTCCTTCAAAAAATATTCTTCTTAATAAACTTAAATAAACTTCGTACATAATAAACTAAAAAATAAACTTCGTTTCGTTATTTTCGAGCTTTCAGTAAATACTAAATTAATCTGAACGGTTTTATTTAAAATTTTCCGCATTAAAATGCATGTACCGTATATGTAAAGTTGTTTAATATTCATTATTTTGGTTTCTTTATAAGTTTTAGATAAAATAAATCTATTTTGATAGTTAAGATACTAACTGATAGCAAAATAAAAGAAAACAATATCAATACGTCTTTGGTCTCCTCTTTGTTTGGTGTCTATGTGTAAAATATCACTAATGTCTACTCGGAGCTTCGGCCACGTGACTTGTAATTTATTTGAATCTGTGTGTACTTATTTGCCTTTCCGTCTGTATATAAGTTTTGTTGAAAATACTTTTAAACTTGGGAACAGAACTCCTGAACTTGTGTGTCAAAGTCGGACACCTACAACGCATTGTAGAATAGCAGTTTGAATGAAATACTCGTATGATACGTAGTACAGCTGCTTAAATAATAATGAATACAATATTTCAAAATTTTACAACTGGCACTCAGAATAGAATTCATAATAAAAAAATAGATAAAAAGTGTAAAAAATAAGACATCAGCGCCGAAACGACGTATAATAAAAGAGACGTCGAAATTCTTATAAGCAGAGTCAAAGCCTCTTACAATATGCATAACTTGTTGAGAGTGTAATCAAAAGACGATATAAAGTGGAGAGGAGGACACTGAAAGGCTAAAATGTAAACCTTTCTTAGATTTTCTCCAAGACTCCCGACCCCTCGGGCGAAACTTACTTTAAGATGGGAAAAATTACCGTGCCCAAGAAAGTTTTTTCGATTTGAATTATGTTTCCTTATTTTACGCTTCGTCTTAGGGAAGTTTGTTTTACATTGGCTCGGTCTCATTTTTTAAGGTTATGTGGATATCCATTACATTGTACTGTGTGGTCTAATAGTCAGCGCTTCGGACTTTTGGCAGTCTAAGTTCGAATCTCCCATGAGTTTTTCTTACTTAGGTAAATTTTTGAATGACAACACGGTAAGAAAACCTAGATTGTGTAGACGAATTTCACTTAATTTAGAGTTAAAAGAAAAAGGAAACTTGTTTCCGGGGTTTATTCCACCACAATGTGGTATGTAAATATTTTAACTCATAATTTATATTTCTTTATTAACTATAAAAAAAAGTACCTTCACGCCTATTATCCCCGAAGAGGTAGGCAGAGGTGTGCTAGTATATAACTATAAAACTGTTTATTATACACTAATATTGGTACTAACATTGGAGAAAAAAGAAATAATGTTTAAGCTTTAAATTATCGCCTCCGTAATCCAGCACAGTTGGATCCGTCTTTGAAATACTAGGTCCCGGGTTCGATTCCCTAGTGTAAGATCTAACCATAAATTTGTGACATATATTGTGCATATTGTACCTTTTCCTACCCCTTAACATAAAAGGGCATGAAATTAGTTTAGATTATAAGCGTATTAGTAATGTTCATATTATATTCTCTGCAATTAAAATTATTGCACTAAATGCGCCGGCTCGAGCTCTTTAACAATCATAAAATGTTAAAGCTTATTCCCATTTGCGTATATTCGTATTAAAGTAGTACGACTTAATAGTTTGCACAAGCGGGACTCATGGGCGTAAAACTATATTTAACAATTAAATGCTAAGATTTGTTGAAAGCATATTGCGTATATTTGGATTTTTGACTAGACTATTTAAGTCCAGAGAAGAAACACCAAGAACAAATTATTTTTGAAATGAAATAAAAATGATTTATTTGCCGAATATGTGTGTTAAAAGTTGTTACAAAAAAAATACTATACCAACATATTCTACCACAAAGTAGTGTGCAAATTTTTTAAAACATAACTTATATTCATCAAATTAGTAAACTATATAGTATTATATAATAGTTATCTTATTATCTATAAACATTATTTTCACGGGACTTATTTTAACCCTGTCTACCATAAACTACAACCGTTTCCAAATCTAGCCAGTCAGGAGAAGAAACGACAAAACTAACTCCCCTGCAACCAAATTAAAGCATCACTACTCTGTACTACCATTTTATTTAAAAAAACCCGCGGTGAAATATGCAGCTACTACAGAGCCCATGATGTGACCAGCGGGGCCATTGCGTAACTATATGAATAACTGAAAATAACTACGAACTGCAATTGGATGACGAACCAAAATGTCACAAAATCGGTATTGCGTATCTCAATTAGTAATCAGCAATAGATTTTTATTTTCGGTGCCTTTAGGTAAATCAATTGCAAAAGATTCACATCACTTACTCGTAAGTTTATCGACAGTTATGCGTTAAATTTAAATATCACAATGTTACCTATAATATGAATGTGATTTATGACTTTTTATTTTGTTCGGATATATACCGTTTTTACATCTAAAATATCTTGAAAGTGGCAATTTTAGGCTTCCGGTGCTTATTATTCTCGTGACGTCATAGTAGTGACACATGACAGAAACATGACATTTGACTGTGAATATATGAAAACTCGGGCTCGGAGTTCGTTGCTTTTAACTGTCAAAAATATATAAAATAGCCCCGCAAGCGCTCAGGCCATGTTATATTTTTCAAAAACTGAAAGAAACTTATACGAACAAGTCGCACTAAAAATATTGATTCTGTATATGTACATTTGTGAATATTGGCTCTATATTGTGTACCTATATAAAAACCGTCGTAAAAAAATCTTAGCGTTAGTGCACTATAACTTTTTATTACAATTTTTAATTAAGTTTCAAGGTGCTTCGAATTGTAAACTTTTATGGCGACGTTTCAACAAATAGCAATTTAGAGATTTTATACAATAAGCACTAATATTAAAACTGGCAAACCGACGCAGATTCCCACGGCGATATTATGTACGTAA
Source organism: Lasaia peninsularis (assembly GCA_018236625.1). Classification (NCBI taxonomy): domain Eukaryota; kingdom Metazoa; phylum Arthropoda; class Insecta; order Lepidoptera; family Riodinidae; genus Lasaia; species Lasaia peninsularis. The sequence continues at coordinate 9,073 of DVZL01003303.1, forward strand.
TTAACGTTTTTTTTGGGATAAGACAGGCATAAGATAAGCAGATCTCCTGATAGTGAAAGACAACCGTAATCTATAGACCGATACCTATAGACACCACAGATTAGGTGTTTGATTGTCAAGTTGCTGTTAGCTGTAGCTGCACTGCACTCTGCCACCAGTGGTCATGTTGGAAGTGGCCTAGTTAACCTAAAAAAACTGTGCGAGTCAAACTCCAGCACGAAAGGTTTCGTACCTTTATTACTTGTAAACATTACTTTTTTATCAGGTTCAATTGTACCTTATTAAAAATGAACCAAACCAAAAAAAAAACATATACATGGACGGCATCATAATAAACTTTGAGTCGGCTTTTTTTTAAATTTTACTGAATTTAAAATCTTTAAAAGAATAGACAATATTATATTTCACATAGACCTTACAAGCGGTTCTTGTGACGCGTCTGTATAATTATACAATTTACCACCGGATCGGACCGCGGCCACTCACTGAGAAGATGGTGAAAGAAACTTAGGGGGCTTGTTTTTATTTATTTTCTAAATAATTATATTTTTTACATTATACAACAACAGAAGAGATTTAAAAGGGAGCAATTAATCGCAAGCACTTTTATCATCTACATATTATATTCTGCAATATTATAATAACTTATTTATATAACATTGTTATATAATGTTTATAATTACAATATAATTTTCAAATTAAATTGCGTTTGGATACAATTTCAAATCTACTATGAAAAGGCTAAAGCTTAAGCTGCTATCGACTGTTATTAACAAATATTTAATGTTTACGAATCTGAAAATTTACACAAAGGGTGTTTATTCGGTAGATCCTCCATGATCTTCTATAATGTTATTGACATTGAATATTATTGTATATTTTTTGTTTCAATTACATAAAATCAATATTGGTTTGCTTCTTAATACTGACATTTAATTAAACTGACAGAGTATTTAGATTAGTTATAAAATATTATACACATTATAGTATTTGATAATATTACATTAAAATATCATATTTAACTAAAATGCACAAAGACGGTATTTTTGCTTTGAAGTGATTTCATCCCACAAAATAGATATGTAATATGCTATTAGGGAATATAATAATATACTAAATATATTTAAAAGGTACATATACCAAAACATTTTTTAGAATTGAAAGAGCTGAAACGATTTTGACCGGACTTTCACTGGCAGACAGCTAATATAATAAGAAAAGGCTTCGACTTTATTTTAATATTTTATTTTAGGATCGTGTAAAATAAATTAATTAAATGAAAACGCGGACGAAATCGCGAACACAGCGAGTTATTAAATAAAGGTTAACCAATTTTTAACAGACTCTTCATGTTTATGGATCTGCTTACATATGTATAGTAAAATTTTTAACTTATTTATTTTTCTGAGGTAAACAAAAACATATAAAGCCTGAATATTTCATTATCTTTAGCTAAATAAGGATTAACAACAATAGTCAGTGTTCCATCAATCCGAAGTGCCTTTTAATAGTTAATTTATAACCCTAAAAGCCAACCTTTTGACAATATTAATTGTTATAAAGCCACCTTTACCGTATTTAGTTGTGACCTTTACTTGTGCCCTTTCGGTGACCATAAATACGGAAAATAAGGGATCAGAGTGACCCAACGTACCTTTTGCTTAGTTCTTACTGTTCGCCCTCGCTGTCCAAGATCACCCCACGTCAAAGGCCAGCGTATTCTCCCCAGGGAAATTATTGTTGGGTTTTAAAGGGCATAGCTTACAACCAAGTATAAAAAACAGTGTACCTACAATCGAACTTTGATCACGTGTCTAAAATCCTAATCATCATACTTTCGAAATTGTTTTGTGAGGGTAGATCGGATAGTGTTTCTTTGAAAACAATTGAATTTTATTTATATATGTATTGAGTATCGGTGGCCTAATGGTACGAGCATCGTCCTTCTATTTCGGTAGTTCAGGTTTAAATTTTACCATCTTAAGTTTGTCTAACTTAAGTAAAATTTCTGAGTACTCTTACGATAAAGGAAAAAATCTTGAGGATTTGTGCCACATCGTTGTCAATCATGGGTGAATATTTATCTACCTACCCTGTCGAAGATATGGGCGTGACGATATTTATTTATTTTTCTGTATTAAAAGTGCTTGTTGTTAATTTATTTATAATATAGCAGTACTAAAATAAAGCAGTATTATTTTAGTACTGCTTACGTTTAACTACGACTTTATTGGGTGCTTGATAAGGTTTACTTGCATTGATACATTGTATTATTACAATAATATTGCTTTAAAGTGTAACAGTAAGACCTACGAGTTTCATAATATTTAAATATTCAATTGTTTGTTGTGTTATGAAATAATATTAACAAAGTCTCATAATCAATATTATATTTTAGTTCGATTTCTCTTTCAGAAATTAGGCTGGCTGAGTTATAAATTATTGTATTCTAGCTAACGCCTGCAGTTTCTTCTGCGTACTTAATTTTATTCGTTTTACCGCGAAAATTTGTGTATTCAATTAGAATTAATTATAGATTCTTATATTCATGAAAGAAAGAAAGTGCATTTAAACTACTGCAACAACCGTAACGGTTTAGTACTTTGCTGTCTGTCTGTTTGTCTGTCTATTCCCAGACTATATCTCAAAAACCATGATAGCTAAAAAATTAAAATCTTTACATGTGACGAAAATATACAAAAAATATTTACAGCGTGCTCTCATACAATAAATTTGACATTTTTGTAGTTTTCGCGGATAATGGTACGGAATTCTAAGAGCACAAATCCAACTCGCACTTGACTAGTTTTTATTAGTTATAGATAAAAATCACATTATACAAATAAGTTTATTATTTTTATAAATGTTTTTATTCTAAATATGCGAACAAGATACTTCAAATAAAATATGAACGAAAACTCTTAACATTTTTTTCCAATAATGCGAGATAAAAATAAATAATGACAATATTTACCGAAAATAAAGTAACGAGACTCTCTATTAAGGGCACTGTTTGCTTGTTTACCAACCTAACAACATTACATATACAAAGGACATAGTTTATCCTGTTAGATAATGCAAAGACGCAAATTCTTTATACAAACATTTCAACGAATGTTATTCACTTGGACGGGATGAATTTGTCAATCAGGATCAAAAGCGTCACCCTAAAACATTGCAAAATACAACGTACATTAAAGCTTCGGCAGAAAAGTTTTCCCAAATCATTGTCAATTCCAATAGAATAAGCGAAATTAAATAAACAACCCCCAGAGATAAAAGGTCTAGACGTCGACGTAGACCGCACTGGTATTTTTAAGTTAGGGGAGAAGTTGACACTTAGACGAATTTAGAGTTCCGTCGTATTAATTATTCAAAGCGTTGCCTTCGTGTTTTAAAGTGTGCGAGAGGGTAATTTGTTTTCGAAAAAATATATCGAGGAACGTCTGTTAGGGGGCATGAAACCTCATTCGAAGTTACAATGCCAAGGCGGTGAAAAGTTTAATAAAATTGATCCAGAATGCAGCATTGAGAGATCGAACTACGGTTCTAGAACATTCCATCAATTACGTCACGAAATATTGTTAGTGTCTTCGAATAGACAAGTTTCACTAGGAAATCTTTGGTGCTCGACTTTCTCCGCGTATTTGTAAAAGTTGTTAAGTTTACGAAATTTATATATTTGTATTATATATGTTATTTATATATTTATGTGACTTATATAATATCTATATTATCCATACCTCGATACCTTACTATACGATAGAAAACGAATAAAGTTTTTTTTAGGTTATATTCTATTTTTAAAATAGTATATTTTTTGCTTTTTATGTTTCCATACTCAAAAGGTAAAAGCGGGATCCTATTACTAAGACTCCGCTTTCCGTCTGTCTGTCACATGGTTGTATCTTAGAAACTGTGACGTATGACAATAATAGTAAAGATGAAATTTATCAATATATTCTCAGTTATAGGTACTACAGTTACCCGCCATTAGTAAAATATATAAGCCTAGTTATATATTTCAAATGTATGACAATGTGTAATACGTTTTTCGAGTAACGCGGAAGGGTGAAGACCCTATTACTATGACTTATCTGTCCATCCGTCTGTATGTCTGTTACCAAGCTGTATCTCATGAGATGTAATAGCTAGAAATTCAACACTATTACAAAAAATAAGAGCAAGCAAAACAAGAAAAAATAAACAAAAAACCAGAATAAAATAAATATCTACAGGTGATTCTCATAAAAATGGTTAGATACGCGAGTCCGATTTGCACTTGGTCGGATTATATTATTAAAAATTTTGCAAACTTCAACGTATTTCATACTCTATTAACATAATTTTCGTAACATAAAAAAAATTTCCAATACTATATAATTAACTGTAATTGTAAAAAGATAAGTACAGTATTAAAATATTCATGATGCCATAAATCGAACAACTTCGTAGAATGTGGTTTGAATAGACTTCGCCTTAAATTTAAACCACTTCGCAAACTATTCTATTGTAGTATGATCATCTTATAAGAGGTTACAACCGCTACACTTCTACGTATCGTAGAGGGGTTACGTTTTCGTAGCAAACTTTTAGTATCCATTAGTGATCGTATTCGGCGAGGTTTGAACTTTAGTGATAGAGCTTCAGCACATATTCAGATGAAGTAATACTTTAAAATGTATCTATGGACTGTATGAATAAATTATTGTAAACAAATCATAAAATATAACAAAAAAATGATTATATTTTAATTCCCTGATTATAGTTTATCGCCTCTGTGGTATAACGTTAGCCGCTTAAGGTCCTAGATTCAATAAGGAACATGCATGTGTTTTTTTATTTTTTAAACAATACTTCAAGTAATTATATAACTGAAAAAATATATAACACTTTATATATTTTTTTTAAAAATAGAGATAAATAAGCTAAAAAAATATCCAAAGTATCATCATTTTCGGTTGATTTAAACACCGTCATTTTATCGTGACGTCACTGTCCACCGGAAAGTGAGAACAATAATTTGTTAACGAAGTGAAATTAAGTGAAGTGTTATTACACTTCACTTTATTAA
>DVZL01003304.1:0-14144 GCA_018236625.1 Lasaia peninsularis
AGTTTAGTAGTCTGTCTCCCCGAAACTCCCCCCCTTGAGCCGGCGAAACTCCCTTTCCTTCGCCTTGACTCGCTTCCCTCCCACAACCCCAAATGTAGAAAAAAAAAATTGTTTTAATAGTCTCAAAGGTTGTCGCCACACCGGTAGCGGCAGTTAACCCTAGAGCCCATTAAAAAAAAAAACCCTACCCTTCAAACCAGAACACTACAATGGCGAGCGCTGACGATATTATGGCAGAAATAGGTAAGGCGATGGTACCAATCCGGGCGAGTCGTTGCAGGACTCTATCGCCTAGTCAATGTCACAGTGTTAGTGAAAAAAGACCCTTTGCTCGCCTCTTACGAGCTACCTGGCTGGAAGGCAGTTGGCCGATCGACAGACGAAAATTATAAAATATTGTGATGCCTTTTTATTATCAAGGCCATTTTTTATACACAATATTTACAATGCACTGAATTCACTCTTCTACAATTAAATTACATGGAAAGATAATAATTTATACGGACCTATGAATTATTACAAGAGTTTCGTATTTTATTTCATAAGATTTTATAATAAAATAAAACTTTTATTCATTTAATATGTTATTGTGTGAATAAAAATGAGGAAATTTAGCTAGAAGACGTTCATTCAAACAACAAACGCAATGGTAAAATTATATTTTCATGTGGTCTTGATGAATTGGTTGTGCGGTGCTGTAGTAATAAAGGCTCCTTGTCCAGGTTTCAAACCAGTGGAAAATTTTGATTTTGAAAAAGTGAGTAAATGTTTTGATGTTATTAGTATTTAACATAGGTATGGACTACTAAGAGGTCCTAAATAAAGCGTATGTGCGTTAATGCCTATCTGCCTTTAATAATGTAGCTGCTAAATTAACAACTTTGATGCGATTTTTTATTTGTAACCTAACATGATCGATATCTATCTAATACTTTTCAACGAGCAGTTATTGTATTTATTTATTTGTACCGGCGATAGTCTTAAAATAAAATTGCAAAATTCACGACACCCATACAACTCTGACGGTAGCATTTGGTGTAAAATAGTACCGACTCAGATGGCAATATTTTCAAGCTGGCGAAAGCTGTCAAAAAAGAACGACCGGCCCAAGCTCGGTCACCCAGGTTATGATATTAATATAACCCAGGATCACTTTGTATATAATATTTAAACAAAAATAAAATCATAATTTTGCAAACTCCCGCAAATGAAGTAAGAAACTACACCATAGCTCTATTGTCGTCGAGTTTAGTCTAGTTCTTCTGAAGATGCTTTGGTTGTGAAGCGGAACCTACTTTTAGAGAAAATTGTGTGTCTCGCCCGATCGAATTCACTATCCGTACCATCGTTCTGAGATGTAATCAACCAGGCGTCCAAGATTATCATCTTTATTTTTAACTACGGAGGAGATAATTTTACTATGTGTGTGTTTTCCTGAATGTTTTCTTTCACCGTAAGAGCGTTTAGAAAATATACTAAAGTTATAAAACTTATTGGCGCATGTCGAGGTTCGAATCTTGACTATCGAAATGAATCTCCGAAGCGCGTATCACTAGATTAGTTTCTGTAGAAAAGCAACATAACCTTTATGTAAGTTAGAGAAACATACTAAAGCGGTAAGTTTTTTGGTGATAAACTTGACGCCTATAGATATGCTGCCTAATTTAAGTGAATTGATGAGATCTCCAGTTCTTACACAGAACGACTTGTAAGCCCAAACTTGTAGGGCCAATACTGTGTATTCAATAAAAATAAAAATTTTATGCTTCATTAACTTCCAGTGGTTTCCTAAATTTTATATTTTATATTATACAGTATGCTAAAGGAACATGGTATGAAGTGGCAAGATATTCGAATGAAGTTGAAAAACAGGGCGATTGTGGGGCCACAGTAGTTACTTATAGCAATGAGCGCTATCTCTTCACTTTGACAGAAGTTTTGGATGGAAAACTAAATGTTATTAAATATAACGTAATTCCAGCTCCCAAAAAGACTGGAATATTCTTTGCTCATGCACTTTCTAAAGAAGGTTTGTTTAAAAAATTGTGTGAGATAATAAAATAAGACATTATATAAGCACTTATTATAAGTAGAGATAACTATGGCCTTATTGCGTTTAGTTTGATACCATCCTACTAATATTCTTTTAATGTGAAAAGTAAGTGTGCTTGTTGCTTATCTTACAGTAAGATTGTTTATGCATCAGAAACACACATACTTTTAAACCGTCTACAACCGAGGGAATGTTTTTATGCGATAAGTACAATAAATTCTGCAGTCTGAGGGCTGCTAACTTAGCGAGCGTTAGGTATATTGAAAGTACACGAAGATAATTCATTTATTTATTTAGATCATACATCATGACAAGAAATTTAATAATCTATATTAAAAAAAACGATAAACGTAAAGAACTTAAATTATGACAATAAATGAACTAGCATTCTGAAGTTGTTTGGACATTGTTTAAATAACTATTTGCAACTTCAAAATTCGAGTGTAGCTTTACATTTTTCTACCTTCTAGATAAAGAGGCAAACAATGAATTGGTAAGAAATACCCATAACCTACGGGTACATAGTATTGCTTGTCACCCTTTAGTCTGATAATAATATATTATGCTTCTTGTTTGAATCACTTAACTGGAACATTTAGAGGTATTCACCATCATTGACTTAATTTAAAATCACCAAGTCAGACAAGCGTCAGCTAGTTAACGCCAGATGATAAATGATCTCCAAAAACAACAACACCAGTAGGCCTAGTAAGTGCTCGTGGAGTGATAACTTCACTTTTCATCGAAAATATTGTCTATGGCAAAATTTTGTTTTCGTCATACCAGATGAAAAAATATTATTCTTGTTTTATGATAATGTCCAGCAACCATTACATATTCCTATTGTTTTTCTTATATTTCTAGTTGATGAAGTAAATCATACAATTCCTGTACACATCGTGGCAGTAGACTACGACAAGTATGCTATTGGATTTGAATGTATCTATTTTGAAGAAACTAAACTAAATCATGGTAAGATTGTTGCTATAAAACGTATAATAATCTGGTTTTTTGCGGATGAATTATATAATTTTATCTTTATATAATTCATCCTTAACGACCTTGACACAAAGGTGATTCTCGACATGAATGAGATAGAAGTTAATTTCAGCTTGTTATTGAATATCCCAAAATCCCAAATAATCCCAAGCCGCGAGCAACAGCTAGTAATAAATGAATGTATATAAGCTGCAGCTCTAAGTAAGTATAAACCTGGTTGCTGGAGAGTTGGGCTATTCAGTTTCTTCTCCTAGACTTAGAAACGATTGTAATTTAAGGTAGGATAGGGGAAAATTTAAAAAAATGTAAAAAGTCGCTGTGAGTAAAAACTAGCCTCTTTGTCCAATCTCCTAAATTAGATAGCTGCTTAAAAACATTTGACATAGAAATGGGATAAGGCTAAGACATAAAACTAGTAGAATTATTTTGAATTACATTTTTGTTAGTGAGCTGTTTTATTTATTAACAGGTACATTCATTTTAATAAATACGTTTTTAGTGATGAAATTTAGAAATATACCTACATGTTATAAAAATTAAACCCTAGTATGATAGAAAAAACTGCTTTTGTTTCATTTGCAAATGGTTTTAAATTTTTATTATGTGCAATCAGCGTATAAGGAAGTTTTGTTGGAGCGTAAGTCACATGCAATTGCATGGAAACTTGCAGATTACCTGGAAGACATCGTCGATTTTTTTAATTTAATTCTATTCTATAAGTGTGTATGAATAGAAATAAATAAATGAAATTTTGTTCACAGAATATGCGTGGATACAATCGAGAAAAAAAATATTAGAAGGCAGTGCAAAAGATGCAGTTTTTGATTTTATCAAGTCTTCTGGTTATATGGACATAAATAGATTTGTGTGGGATCACTTTGGTGAAGAATCTTGTCAAGTTATAGACTGATATGTGCTAAGAGAATCTATACATGTAATAACACTGCAGTGACTTCTGTACACTGAAGATGTTTAAAAAATATATGTCTAGGCGACTAAAAACAAACGGAACACATTTTTCACATTTTAAGAATTCTTGTCTATCTGTCGGTCTGTCCATCTGTAAATTCATGTCTGTTAAGTCACACTAAACTTACCAAATCTACAAAATGAAATTTGTTAAGATTGTAGTTTGTACACTTTTTATACTGTTCACTTATAACGTTTTCGTGGGAGTCAGTCAGATTACATTTTTTTAAATTTTATATCTTGTTTTTTTTCAAAATTTTAGATCTTTAGTTCAGAAATTACAGACTTTAATAACTTTTAAGATAAATTGATAACTAACATAACTTGAAATCTAAAATGTGAAGGCACCTTTTAATGACGACGCTAACAACAACAACAATTGTTTCTTGCTGCTTTATCACTAAAAGTACCAAGGATTGTAGTTTGTACTATCTATCACCATATAGGATCATTTTTATCCTGCGCAAAGGAGATGTAATGTTTTTCATTAATTTCATCCTTCCATTTCTTCGATCATCTAATGTCTGCTTAATGGGTTATGTTAAAATTCAGTGTGACATACTTCTAAGATAAGAACAATATTTTAGCCGACTTTGCATACAGGGAGAGATTTGTTTCTTAAAAATTATTTTCTAAAATTGTTCTGCGTTGATTTGGATATGATTTTATCCTGTTATTCCAAATGTCAGTGTTCTGGAGGAGGGTGTTGGCTCACGAAACAAACGTTTTTGTCATCGGTCTCAAAAAAAAACATATTTGTACTGAATAAAATATTTATTTTTTTCAAATTCATTTAACAGGAATAAGAAGTGTTTGCTAAGATATTGTGTGTGGGAGAATAAACAAATAAAATATTTTTACCACGAACATTATTTTAGGCAGTAACCTTGCATGTTTCTTCAGAGAAATCATCCCACATGAACTTGTCCAGATCTATATATTCTGATGATTTTATAAAATCGTAAACTGTGTCTTTAACGCGTCCTTCTAATGTCTTGGTCCTCGACTCGATCCAACTATAATCTGCAAGAGGAACAATACTTTGTCTAGTATACATCTCTTCTGTGTTTAATAATTTTTCATTAGGTCTTCTATGGTATGAGAAGCAGTACCCTACGTTGATGTTGTAGGTGTGAGCGGGGTTTCCGACCTGATGTGAAAGTTTACTGGCTACCTTATCCTCCGAACCGAAAAACGACAGTGTGATTATGGCGGCAGGAATAGTTATAGGGCGGTGGATCTCTATCCAGGCGAGTTGCTGTACAGCATTCTACCACCAGTGATTATGTTGGTAGTGACCCTGGTGACATATGATCGCCTCTTACGAGCTGCCCGGTTGGGAGGCAGATGGTATATTCAATATAGGGGACCTAGACCTACAAAAATACAAAAATATTGTGTGGAGGCGGATATTATAACTAGACACTGGACCTCTCTATACAAATAAAATGAAATTGCATTTGTCGGTATTTAATTTTAAAATAACCGCTTTTTATTAAATGCATATCTAGGTTTATAAGGTACATGTGCTAAAATAACATTTTTTTGACTGTCTGTTTGTGTGTCTGCCTGTCTGTTTGTACCCGCTAGTCTCTAAAACGACTGGACCGATTTTTACGAGACTTTAACTAACATACAGCCGATGTCATAGGAGACGACTAATTTTATTTTAGAAATATATAAAATAAAACAATTAAATAAAAATGCGGATGAAGTCGCCGGCATAGCTAGTCTCGTCAAATCTCGAAAAGACTCGTCAAAATTAATTTGCAATTAGTGAATTAGGTATATGCGTAGCAAATTACATACAATCCTTCTTGAAGTCATTATACCTTACCATGTCATATATATCTTACCATGTCTCGTTTTAGTTTCTTGATTGTACATACATTTGTATACCACGGAATAATTCACGTAGTCCGTTGATAAAATCATAATAGGAAACAAATGATTTGTTTCATCAACTAAAATAAATATAAATAAATCAATATATCTGTAGTAGGTAACAAAAAATAAAATTAATCGATTTGCCAATTCCGCAAAAACTAGTATATCTGTAGTAAACTATATCTGTAGCATATGAACTACGAGTACTATACTCACGATTATCTGCACATTATGTTTTATCAAATATAGAGTACATAAATCGAATTTGCGTTTTTTATGGGATAAAAAGCGAACAAGCACACTGGTCTCCTGATTGTAAGAGACAACCGTGGCTAATAGACACTATAGATGTTGTGGGTATGTCATTGTCCTGTGGCCGAGGTATTAGGACTGATCTGCAAGTCTACCGGCTACCCCACCCGACAATGTTATTGGAAGAATAGGAAACGACAATGTTATTGGAACACGACAATGTTATTGGAAGAATAGAAAAGGCGATGGATTCCTACCCGGCCGAGTTGCTACAACACTCTATTACCAATAGTCTTGTTGGCGATGATCCAGTTAACCTTTTATTCAATTTTGTTTTATAGGGTTCCGTAACCAAAGTATAAAATCGAAATAATAAGACTCCGCTGTCCGTCTGCCAATCTGTATCTCATAAACCATGTCAGCTAGATAGGATAATTTTTCATAAATTATGTATTTCTGTTACCGCTATAACGGCAAATACTAAATCAGAAATAAATTAATATATAATGGGTGCTCTCATACAACAAACGTGATTTTTATTATTTTTGCACTTGATCAGTTCTTCCTTTAATTCTTACTTACTTTCTTCACCTAACGAGTGAGTTAATATTAATCCTGTTTTATTGCCACTTGGTACGGCTCCATACTTTATAATATTTAATCTGCCGTCCACAACTTCAGTTACCGTGAATTCGTAACGACCGTTAGTGGAAGTGGCTACAGTTGATACACAGTTACCGCGCTTTTCAATATCATTTGGATATCGTGCCACTTCATACCATTTGCCCTTCGTGTACTGAAAATGTGTTACTAAGTTTCAATTTTTGTAATAATTATTTTAAAGTTCATGGCGCTGCAGTAATCTATGTGAAGTCAGTCACGCTATAACTTAAGTATATTGGTCAGTACTTCGTGGGCAAAACTACAAAACTATTTTGACTAATTCCCGTGATTTGGTCCGAGTCTCCTGTGTAGAATAGACAACCTCCCAACCTACAAGGCAGCTTGGAAGAGGCGAGCATATTTTAAGTGTGGCACTCCCAACAAGATCGCTGGTGGTAGAGTGCTCTACAACAACTCGCCCGGGTAGAGATACACCACTTTACCTATTCCTGCCGCTATATTGACATTGTCGTGTTCCGGTCCGGGGGGTAGGGCAGCTGGTAGACTTGCACATCAAACTAACACCCGTAACACTATTACTTATTTGCATATTTATTTATTTCTCGCTCTATCTCTCTTGATCTCGGAAACAGCTCTATGTCGCTTTTTATTTCGAGAGGGATTTTGAGTGATAAAAAATTATCTAGGTAGGTCTTATTGTGAGCTTTATTTTGTGACATGATGGTCACACAATGGAGTGGCGCTGGTCACAAATTAGACTTTTAATGAAAGCAAAGTAGCATCTTTCAACGAAAGACGACATGTAGTTGACATTTTGTGCCGAAAACTTTCCACGACTAGACTTTTTTTGCAAAAACGAGCGGTCACAATAAGGATTTTTTCGATTTTTTCATATTTATTTTGCATATAAAATATGTTACAAACAATATTAATAATTCAAATTATATATTTAAACCACTCCCAATACGCGATTTTTTTTAGAAATCAAATCTTTTATGACCCTTGTAGGGAAGGGGACAGGTCTGTAAATGTTGTCAATATTTAAAAAAATCATAAGTTTTATTTTTAGTCAATTACGAACAAAAATAAAGTTAAAAAGGTGTATTTAAATATACTATAGTTTCACTAAAAATTAATATATTATGCTAGAAGTCATTCATCATATAAAAATAAATTAACAAAGTCAAGGGACAAGGCGAAAACCGGGGGTACATTTTTTTTTAATTGCTCAGATGCAACTCAAACTACATTTTTTATAGGATAAGACAGTAAATAAGCACTCGGATCTTCTGATGGTAAAAGGTAACAGCGGCCAAAGACATGTTAGATATAGCTGAAGCCCTGCCCTATAATTGGGCTGTTAAACCTTATGTGCAAGTCTACCGACCTCCCTACCCTCCGGAGTGATGACAATGTCACTATGGCGACAGGAATAGGTAAGGCGGTGGATCCCTACCCGGGTGAGTGTCTACACAGCACTCTAGTGATTATGTTGGTAGTGACCCAGTTGACCTATACTCGCCTCTTCCGAGCTGCCTGGTAGTGATGCAAATAATCGATTCTACATAGGTAACTCGAAACAAGACGGGGGAAAAGCACTTCAGAATCCGTAAGTATAATAAAATTATGATTTATGATTATAACAAATAAGGGTAATAAGCTATAAGCTTGTCGAGTTTTCTGAATATTTTAAGCGTCCTCCTTTCTCGCAAAACTTATTTATATATTTTTTTAAGGAAGGTCTCCAATATTGGAGCTTTATAGGTAGCTTCATGTAGAAATATATCAACCTCACTTGAGGGTGAGCATTTGAGTTGAACCACAAACGCTGATATAAGAATTTTAAATATTGGATGCTACTAGATTATCTATATGGTGTCTGAGTGTCTATTAAATTTATTATTGTATACATTTAAGTATTTCGATGAATTAGTATCGTTAACTAACGCCCATAACACAAACATTTAATTTGCTTACTTTGGGGTTAGATCAATTTGTGTAATTTGTCCAGTAATATTTTTTTTATTAATTATGTTTTAATCATAGACAATTATTAAAAAATTAAAAATGAGTACATACCGCGTCCATATTAAAGTCCTCAACCACTTTGACATTTGGACATGGTGCTGGAATAAAAACTGCAGCAGATGCACAATGTGCCAAAACAAAAATAGAATAAAGCTTAAACATTGTTTGTTGTATAAAGAGGCTTAAGTTTTGAATACTCACAAATAGCATCAACTCATTTTTTATATAAATATAATTGAATACAAATGAGTGTTAATGATGGGCAAAATGAATAATAAAAAAAAAAGATTTTGTTTAAACGTTTAAGTGGTTCCGTATAAATAATGTAGCTTTCAAAATGAGCTATAACTTATATCTGCAATAATAAATATTGATTGTGCTCTTCAAACCTGTATTAAATTTATTTTAATTTAATAATTTATTAAAATTTGCTTAGAAAAATCGAAGTAGATTTTTATATGCTATTTTAATATGATAATTATGATATTATGATGTCTCCCCGCCTAGTGCTTGGTAAGTGATTACTGGAGATATAAACACTGGATATTATTTTAATAGCAATCCCGTCAAACTCTGTACATTTTAATTCGATTTCTAAACGACTTTTAAAAATTGATTTATGAACGACATATCAAACATCAACTGTTTGACAGGTAGGAATATTTTCTAAGGGAAGTGTGATATTTTTACTATATATCCTTTTTTTTATATTTAACTCCCATTTTAAACATTCCCTGGATTTACACACAAAAATCAAAATTAACCACATCGGTCCAGCCGTTGTCGAGTTTTAGCGAGACTGCCGAACAGCAGGTGATTTACCGGACCTTCTCAGTGAGTATCTTCATTTCGATCCGATGGACGATATTACAGTTAACCATCATCATCATCATCACCATTTCAGCCAATGCAAGTCCACTGCTGGATATAGGCCTCCTTCATGACATTCCATCTCAACCGGTCACGACTGGATCGGAGCGACATTACGCTTGCCACGCCTGGAGTTTCTAGAACCCTTGCCACCAGTGTTTTGCCGACGACCGTCGTCAGCAAAGGAGTCACTTTTAGCGCCACCGGGCACTTGGGGCGCTTTTTTGGATTCATCATTTTGGGATTGGGCCATTCCTCGCCACGCTTGCCCAGTGCATGTTAGCGGGTTACCAGAGCTTCATTCGTAACTCAGCAGGGTGTACCACGTGTAGGTGAAGTTGGCTATTAGGCTCTGTAAGGTGATGCGTGGAGACCCTCATATACTATTTCTTTACATTTATAATATATTATTAATCTCAATTGCAAGAATCGTTTGTATGCAGTGTTAAATAAATATTTTATATTTCCATCATCATCCCCAATATTTTAATTAAAATAATGATCATCATAATCTGCTTAATAATAATAAACACCATATATTTACTTAATAACAGATTATTTTTGCAATAACGTACAAAATTTTATTTTTTAATCGTAGAATATAACTTTTTATTATGAAATTAAGTAAATTTATTAAATTATTATCTTAAAACTACGATTTAAAAAATGTTTTAATATTTCCAGTGCACTGTCATCATCATTCAAATGAGCAACATATCTAATGTATGAATATATAATGTTGTTTTATTTATTAATTATAAGACTAGCTGGCCTGGCGAACTTCGTACCGTCTATTTTAGGGCTATGAAAAATGAATATTGACTGGTGATAGAGTACTGTGCAGCAGCCGACTCGGTTAGAGATCCACCGCCTTACTTGGTCCTGCCGGCATTGTCATGCTCCGGTTTGGAGGGTATGGTAGCCAGTAGACTTGCACATAAGGTCTAACACCCAGACCACAGGATAGTGGCGTATGTATGAAATCATTGGTGTGTATAGGTGGCGTTCTAGGTCTAATCCAACAAAAAGTTAGTTATGATACGGTTTAAAGGAAGAAGTAAAACAAGTTTTGATAACAAACATTATCTTAAGCAGTGACTTTACATGTTTCCTCAGAGAAATCATCCCATATGAAATTGTCCAGATCAATGTATTCTAATGAATTTATAAAATCATAAACTGCGTCTTTGGCGCTCCCTTCCAATTTTGTGGTTCTCGATTCGATCCATGCGTAGTCTGCAAAATAAACAATCTAAATCAATTTTTAGGAACAATGAGAAATTGATGTTAATCTGTATAAATAAAAATAGATCGCTAAATGTGTTGTTTAGTGCGAAACTCGAGAACGGCTGAACCGATCTTGCTAATTCTTTTCTTATAATATGTATTAATGTCAATATTTGTCAATATTTATACGACGGTGACATTACTCTAAACAAATAAAAAGAACAGTCAACGGAAACAGTTAGTATTAAATAACTTTGTACCATAAACCATTACATCTGCTTCTTTTCCCAAAATGTTACTTAAACTTATCAACAATTTTTTTTTAAAGTTTGATAGTAACAGTTTCATAGTATAAGGCACAGTTAGTATACAAATATTCGTCCGCGTTTTTATTTAATTATTTTATTCACTCCTGAAATAAAATTCTAAATTAAATTTAGACTAAACCGTTCCTTGCTACATTAGCTGTCTGCCAGTTAAAGTCCCGTCACAATCGGTTTAGCCGTTTCAGAGATTAGCGGCTACAAACAGACAGACAGACAAAAATTCTAAGAAATGTTGTTTTGGTATATGTACCTTGTAAATATATATATATGCACTTAATTAAAAGCGATTATTTTAATAATACATACAGACATTCAAATTTTATTTATTTGTGTAGATAAACAGGTGTTTTTTCTCGAATCGTCGACGACTGGGCTCTTTACAATCGGATTGATTCTTTGGCGTTGCGTAGAGATATCTGCTCACTGAATGTCTTCTTCCGCACCGCCCGTTCCGCACTATGGGGAATGCTCTGAAGAGTTGTTTAAGTTGATACCTGCGGCTGAGTTTCACGTTAGGTTATCGCGACAGAGCGCGAAATTCCACGCCTACCACCTTGATGCGTGGCATTTTTTGCCTCATACAACATCTACGTGGAACGAATTACCAGCGGCGGTATTTTCAAACGGATACGACTTAGGAACCTTCAAGAAAAGAGCATTCTTATTACTTAAAGTTCGGCAACGCACTTGTGATACTTCTATACCTAACCTATAGATACCATATGTGTCATAGGTGCGTCAAGTTCTGTGGTTGGATTGTTACACCATATTTGTGAGACTACCAGTTACCTTTTTCTCCGGGTCAGAACAAGAAAATATCATGGCAAAAGAAGTAGGTAAAGCGGTGGATCCCTAGACGAGTTGCTGCACAGCACTCTACTTCCATTGGTCATATTGGAAATGACCCGGTTAACTAATGCCCACCTTTTACGAGCTGCTTGGCAGGAATGCCGATGATTCCACAAAAGGGATCCGAACTAATACGGGGAAAATCATAATTTCAAAAAATTGTGTGAATTTAGTTCGAAATGATTGTTATCGATTATTAACATCTAGAGTTATGATTTGAATAATCACATCTATATTAGCTTGTATCTGACATTCGTAGTATGTAGTCTATATTCATCAGCATCTTCGTCTATTTCGAAACGTTTTTCGGGAGTAAATTATGTGTCTTGCTTAATCGATTATACTTCTTTTTTTTCGGGAGTTTGCTAAATAATGAATTTCATTTTAACATTAACTCCAAACTTGTCACTGCCAATATTAATAAGATGATTGTTTATTATTATTTGTTGATGGTTTTTAAATAACTCTAGCTCACCTTCTTCACCCGCTGAGTGAGAATATATCAAACCAGTTTTATTTGTACTTGGTACCGCTTCATATTTAAAATTACTTAACTTTCCATCTAAAACTTCATTGGTAGAAAATTCATAACGACCGTTTTTAAAAGTGCTTGCGGTTGATACACAGTTACCTCTTTTTTGTATGTCATTGGGGTATCTTGCTATTTCATACCATACGTCTTTTGTGTACTGCAAATATATTTTGTAATTTAAAGCATTAGGAATGAAAAATAAATACATAGAATCATTTTATATGAAGCTAAAAATATTAAATAATTATAACATTGCTCATTAGTAGATAAACATCTTCAAACTAAAGTTATTTGCTACGGTTATTACTACATTAAAGAAAACTAGTTATATATTGCAGGATACTCGTTGAAATTGTGTAGCGGAATACAAAATACTCATTGGTCGAGGGGTTAGCGTATAAACCTAACGTCGCCGACCAACCACAGGGCTCGGTTATTACTCGGACCCGACGGGAGAAGGCATTTGTGTGATCAAAATAATATAATATGTCTGTGTTTTCGGGTCTGGGTGTTAATTAAATTTATTCTGGTATCTATATAAGTATTTCTATGTATTAGTATCGTTGACTAACTACTATATTATAGTATATATTAATATATGACATTTAATTTGCTCACATTGTGGTTAGACCAATGTTTGTGATTTGTCGAGAGGTATTTATTTATCAACGTAGATATATCTTTGTATAAAGATAACCAATATGACGTGGACTACGAAGGCTATTTTTATGTTGTTTAAATACTCCACGTTTCAACCTAGTTATATTAGTCATGGTCCACTCGTGACCACAAATAAGTTCAAAAATAATTAAATATTTGTAAAGGCGTCTTAATAAACATAATAATATAATATTTTATATTTTCACCAAGTGTTCCTTTATATTTTAAAGTATTTCTTAATAGTCTCCTCTTGGTGTTCCTAGATGTTACTAAATAAGTTTTTTTTTTAATTTATATCGTTTTCTAACTACAGTGGGTAAAACCGCGAATATAAGCTAAAACCCTTCCCATATAAAATTACCCATCTGCTTTATGTAAATAGATATTATGTGCACATACTTCAGTAAATAGACAATCAATAATAACTGTTTACAACAAATTAATAGCTGAAGTAACAACTTATTATTTCACGTAATAAGAAGCGGATAAATTGTTTTTCTCTTGTTAATTTTTTAATAACAGGGAAATAAGTGAATGGTTGTCAGCAAAAAAATCATATCACCTATAAACGTTTAAAGATTGCAATAGTAGTTAACTATAGACTGTTAGGATAAAAATATTATACCTATAGCATTTCCCCGTCTCGCAACGGCTCGCCCGGATTGGTACCACCGCCTTACCTATACTCGCCACAATAGCTTCAGTGCTCGCCAATGTCGTGTTATGGTTTGGAGGGTAGGATAGCCGGTAAACTTTCTCACGCAAGATGCTTACCATCCCAGCCCCTGGTAGGCAACGCACCATTTCCACCTTTGGTGTCTATAGGCGACGTGTATTTCTTACCATCAGGAAATCCGTCTGCTTGTTT
>DVZL01003305.1:0-14144 GCA_018236625.1 Lasaia peninsularis
ATTATTGTTCTCACTTCCCGGTGGACGGTGACGTCACGCTAAAATGACAGTGTTTAAATCATCCGAAAATGATGATATTTTGGATAATTTTTTTTAGCTTATTTATCACTATTTTGAAGGTGTTATATTTTTTCAGTTATATAATTACTTGAAGTATTGTTTAAAAAAATAAAAAAGACAAGTGCATATTCCTTATTCGACAACTATTAGAGATGATTCCGAGACTTATTATACTGTCCTAGGTATGTAAAGTTCCGCTATCTGCGCCTATAGCGCCTGCGCTGATCCTGATTTTCGAGATTTTTAAACAAAAGACAGGTGTGGTGAGTATCTAGCGAATATATTCTCCACTTTTCATCTTCTTTTATTGTTTAATTATTTTTTTTTATTAAGATGCAATCGGGCAAGTGAGTCAACTGATAGTAAGTGATCACCGCCGACAACGATCATCCGCAAGTCGTACCCGTTTGAAATACAGCCACTAGTAATTCGTTCCACATAGATGTTAAATAAATAACGAAATAACATTTACGTGTTTTCATATAGTTAGATGATTTCTTCCAATAACTTCACCAAATTAAATTTTAACTGATATAAATATCAATTTACTCAATATGCCTAATTTACTAGAAGAGAGTATGGAGTACTTGGGAGTACTTTTCAGATGGGAGACCCAAAGCTAATTCAACATTTAAAGGGTCCCGCCCTTACAAGCCTGTCCACCGTTTTGGGCAAGATGAACGTATCACAATACTAATATTTTTGCGGTTTATAATATCAATAGGCACCTACGATATTATAGGTACGAACACTTGATATGTCAATGTACTCAGCATTAGAATATATTTTCACAGCATCAGGATTTGCGATATATCATCGCTGTAATTACAGCTAAGAAACCTACCCGTAAAAAATAAAATAATAACATACCTGATCCAATATAATAGGATTATTTTCGTAGCCACCAACTTGACAGGTCTCCCCCTGTATCTTAATGTAGAGACTAACGTCATGGTCTCGTATGTTTGGACAGTTCCTGATCTCCGGTATGGATTCGGTCACCACGTAAGCGTGTTTGAAAGGTATCAGAGGTAGGGAAGGTATACCAGCAAATCTAGCGATACGAGGTCCCCAAGCACCTGGAAGTGACATTTTGTAATTAGTTATTTATTACTAGCTTTTGCTCGCTTTTGCAACCCGCGCTTTAAAATTATACCATCTGGAGATTACACTCATAACAAAAACTATCTCATTATCATATGGCCGGCTATCTCATTTCGACAAGGCCAGTTTGGTTTTTTTTGTTTGGACAGCATATTGGTGACTTTGTCAACTCTACAAAACTCATAGAAAGAGTGATTAAAGCGAGTTAGCAATATTACGTATTCAGGACAGGTCTTTATCAGGATAATCTCCAGATATCTTTAGTTTCATTGGTCCAAGCCATAGTTATTTGATTTTGATTAAAAAAACACCTAGCCAGCTAAAACATAATGTTATGAACAAAGCATCTATGAACCTGCTTTAAGATATAAAATAAAAATCAGTCTTTCTCTTAAATATAATAAATTACAAAATGAGTGAACACCATCATTTCAATTTTAGCTTTGTGGTATAGAAGGTATTTTGTTGTTTTAAGCTGTATACTGAAAAAATATAAATCAATACAAATAAATAAATTTGTAGTGTCTGTGTGTACTAAATGCATATATGTGTGTTTACAAGATACATATACCAAAATATTAGTTTTGAAAATTTTTGTCTATCTGTCTGTATGTACCCGCTAATCTCTGAAACGGCTGGTCACGGGCCGACAGCTGATGTGATAAGGAAAGGCTTAGACTACTTTTTTTAGAATTTTATCATAGGAATGTAAAAAATAAAAAATAAATAAAAACGGGCACAGATAGTAAAATATATTATATTGAAATAATCTCGACATGATATTTCCATAGTTTAGATTTAGTGCAAATAATGAATGATAAATGATAAACCCAGAACATACCTCCACAGTTCACCACGCACTTAGTCCTGATAAAACCCTTTTCCGTGTGAACACCAGTCACTTCCTTGTTACCCAGTACATTGTGTGTATAATGTACATCAATTATAGGACAGTCCTCATAAATCTAAAAAACATTTGTTGTTAAACATTAAAAATAATAATAAAAAATAATATGCATGTTTTTTTTATTTATTTATTTTTTAACAATATTTCAAGTACTTATATTATTGAAAATATATACACTTGCAAAACTTGCAAAATAGTGATAAATAAGCCAAAAAATGATTTAAACACCGCCATTTTAGTGCACTTATTTGTGACGTCACCGTCCACTGAGAAGTGTGAACAATAACTTCGAAGTGAAATTAAGTGAAGTGTTCAGTGCACTTCACTTAATTATTTTCACTATATGTATTATAAATATTGTACTGTCCCGATGTGCAAAAATTTTCATATTATGCCCGAAGATGCAAAAATAAGGATATAAATTGACATGCCGTTGACAGTTAACAGTGACGTCACGTGTCGTTACGACGATGGCGTTGCGTTGTCGAAATTTGCGAGGGAATTTCAAAAATACTATTTTTAAAGAATAATGCTTTTTCCAATTATATTAATTTAAAACTTGAGTATTGGGAAAAATATTTATGTGGGAATATTTCTTCAGCAATAATAATTACACGTTACTTTTTGGGCCATATCTAAATCAGAAAAGCATATTGCATATTTCTCGTAACAATATGTTCAAGCTGTTTAATAAGATTCGTAGGAATTTACAGATATAATAGTAATATTTTTTTAAATAAGAGGTAAATATACAGCCACGATAAGCCGACGATATTAGGTCACGTGACAGGTGGCAAGTCTGTCGCCATATCGGACACAAATCCCGCATTTCCTCACGATGTTTTCTTTCACCGTAAGAGCTCTCAGAAAATGTGCTTAAGTTTTTTTTTTGGGATAAGCACCCGGTTAAAAAAAGTTAGTTTGGGTTGCATCTATGTATACTTGATACCCTCTGCCTACTATGTAACGGACCTGGATAGAAGATTTGTGTGAGTGTGTGTGTATAATACCTTTCCTCCAGCTTTCGTTGCTACTTTTACGAGTGCATTACATGCCATAGACGGGTCTATGGTTCCATCTTCAGGGGAAAACAAGGCCATTTCAAATACTTCTGGGTTCAGTAAAGGGAATAACTTCTGGGCGTCCTTGGGAGATAAAACTTCACTTGGTATACCCATTGCTTTTCCCAACGTATGCAATCTCATGTATTCTTCTGTTCGTACCTAAATGAAAGCCAAAATATTATGTTAAGAAACAGGCAAATGGGTCTCCTCACGGTGAGAGACAACCGAGGCCTATATAGTAGGTGCGTCGCTACCCTGTGGTCGGACTGTCAGACTGCGAGTTTACCGGCTACCCTACTCTCCGGACCGGAAAACGAAAATGTCATTATGGCGGCAGGAATACGTAAGGCGGTGGATCCCTACCCGGGCGAGTTGCTGCACAGCACTCTACCACAAGTGAAAATTTATTGTTCCATGTCCAATTTTTATTCAAACAACGAACGAGTACCTACTTAGTTTTGCTCACGGATGGTAGTTTTTTTACGAACCGTAATCGATTCGTTAATAAAACTAAACACACAATACTTACTATTGTCTATTGATAAGATATCTAACTAAGATCACTCGTCGCTGGTGATGGTTACTAATAACGATCATACACCTCGTTATTAGTAAACAAATCACGCTATTAGCGCATCGTTGATTATAAAATTTGGGTAAATTCATTCAAAGATAAATTCCTTTAATTGAAGAAAATAAAAAAATAGCATTAAGCTATAGCAAAACATTAACGCTCAAGACTTCTTATCAAATTGTAATGCACAATCGAAAAATCTGTATGTATTGTTGATTACGTTTTATTAAAATAAAATAGAAACTGCCAAGTGCGAGTCAGATTCATGCGTGAAGGATTCCGTACCATTATCTATAAAAACGACAAAAACCAGGTTTTTTTTCTGTTTTTAACTGCGACTATAGAAATACATCAACTGTCTATCTAGATAGCTACCACGGGTTGTGAAATACAGCCTGGTGACATGGGTTCACGTTTTAACCATTTGGGTTCGGATCTCTAAAAATTAACGGCTTCTATGGCTGGGACGGATGGCTTAAAATCTTAGACTCAGAGCATCCGACCATTTACTTATATCGTTTTCTAACATTAGAAAATCTGTCTTCAATCTGGCCATTCATTATTATGATTTATTAAACCTGAACTCCTGACCTGGCTTCGTGAGATGAACATTCCTCCATTATTGATCCAACCAGCATAGTCGCCGCTCTCTTCTTCCAAATTCTTATAAACGTTCCTAGAGTCTTGTAGTAACCTTACTTCTAGGTCACTTGGTCGCAAAGACCACACCAAGCCTGAAATTGAGGTTTAATTACAATCAGAACAGAGCCTCGATGGCTTAGTGATACGTGCTTCGGATTTCCATTTCTAAGGTCAAAGTTCGAACCCCGCCATATATCAATGAGTTTTTGTAACTAAAGTACAATTTCTGAGTACTCTTAAGGTGAAACTTAACTTCAACTTTAAAGGTGAGAGATTTGTGTCCGACATGGTCACGGACTTTTCACATCATGGGATCAAATATCGTCGGCTAATATTGCGTGTATATTATGTACCTCTGCCTACTCTTTCGGGGATACGGGCGTGACGATAATTATTTATAACTAGCTGTGCCCGTGACTTCGTCCGCGTTCGATATGTAATTAATTTATTTTATACATTTCTAAAATAATAGTAGTCTAAGCTGTTCCTTGTTCATTAGCTGTCTGCCAGTGAAAGTCCCGTCAAAATCGATTGCGGGTACAGACAGACACAAAAATTCTTAAAAAATATTGTTTTGGTAAATATACATATGCACTTAGTAAAAATCTGTTATTTTAAGATTACATACAGACACTCCAATATTATTTATTTGTATAAGTAAATTAATTAATATTTCAACGACACACGACGACGGGCAGGATTATTTTTTAAGGAAAAACAAAATTGTTGTTTTGACTAACTATATTCGTAACATGATTTTAGTGTTTAGTCACTTTTTAAACCTTCCTTGGACTTTCACAAATAGTGAAAACCAACATACGCCCAATCGGTCCAGCCGTAATATAAATATTGACAAATATTGACTTTATACAGAACTATCGTCACTCACTTGTTTTGCCTTCCCGTAACTAGCATATATCTAAACTTGTATGATAATTAAAGTTCAAATTGACTTTTAAGTATTATGACGAACCTTTTGTCTGGGAATATAGAATAGATATACTGGTTTTTTTTAGATTTTCTGACATTTTTTTTTAATTTTTCACCCCGCAAGATCCATACGCTCGTACTTCAAGGAATATTGTAAAAGAAGATTAACGAAATCGATTCAGCCGATCTCGAGTTATGCGCATAGCAACACATTTAGGCCTTCATTTTTATATAGACTACAATAAGAAGTATAAATAGAATTAGCTTAGAATTTAAGTGACCGAATTCAAAAAATGCAATTTGTGATAAATGAGCAAAAAAGTTTTTAAAATAATTTTGTATTGAATACATCTTGATATATCTCTTTTGTGTTTTACAAAAATTTTGTGGATTAACTTTTTGGGTACATAATTACAATGTAATTTTATATTTATAGTGAAATAATAAAATCGAATATTACATAAATGTTGAGGTAATTCACTTTAATTCAAGCGTGCGATATGTTGAGAAGTTTCACCGATGCATCGTGATGACAGACAGGAAGACGTAAGGTCTCCGAAACTTTCCACAACCAGGAAATGCATAGGTACCTATATCGACACACGACTGACAACATGATATCTATAGTCGGTTGTCTCTTTCTATCAAGAGAGCCGTGTGCTTGTTAGCTGTATTATTACACAAAAATACATGATTTACCTGCTGTATGCCATGTGGTTCCACTTGTAAGTTTGTTCCTCTCCAACAAAACAGCATTTACGCCCCTCTTAGTTAGTTGATATAAGGTATTACATCCAGCTATTCCACCCCCTGGTTTAAAACACGTAGATTTGCGTGTAAGTTAGTAAAATTATACACAACTATTAGCCTAATTTTCTTTACTTATACATAATACATTTTATGCTTATATTAAAAATGTTATGATCTCGTTGGTCGAAGGGTTAGCGTTAACGCTTAACACCCATCCAAGGGATTTGGGTTCGAGTTTAGCAAGAATTTGTATTTCTAGAACAGGGTTCTTGCATTCATATCACTATCACAAAACCGACCAAGAGCGAGTCGGACTAGCGCACAAAGGATTCCGTTCTATTATTCATTAAAACAGCAAAAAAAAGTTTAATTAAAGCGATACAAAAATAGATCATCTGCGAAAATTTCAACAGCCTACATATTAGCGTATGAGATACAGCATAGTGACAGACAGACTGACAACAAAATCTTAGTAATACGGTCCCATTTTCACACTTTGAGTACGGAACCCTAAAAAGTAATCGAAAAACATTACAGACTATAAAAAAACAGTTTATTAAAAAATTTACTCACCAACAACAACAACATCAGCTGACGTCACTACATCTTTATTAGTAGCATAGAGCCGTTTACTAGAATTACTTTTCAAATAGCCAGTCACCTTTTTTCTAATAACATTATCTCTTATTACTTTAAACATACTTTAAATATATTAAAGACAAGTAACTTGGCCGGCGAAGTCGGCGAAAATAGTTTTGTTTAGCAGCAAAATCGAAAACAAAGTTCGAATAGGCGTTTATCTACTGCCAAAGGTCATAGTTATCAAATACGTAAATACATCTAAACAACGAACTGTGATATAAAACAGTTTAAATACCTTAATAAGTAAGAAATGAGGGAATCTTCTCACTGACCTCGCTAGAAACGATTATTTCTTCTACAAAAAATCCGGTCAAATGCGAGTCGAACTCGCACACGAAGGATTCTGTAGCGAATCCATTGTTATCCAGATAAAGGGTATGAAAAACCACGTTCTATACATATTAATTCATTTTAGATATTCTGGGAATATATCGAGCGACTACTCGTTTAACGTGATCTAGATATGAATAGCGACATCTTTTGGTTAGGTCGGATTGTTCGTTGAGTTGGAGCCAAGCTGTGAAAATCAACTGTAGAGCTATACTGTACACATTTCATTACATACAGTCTGTTGATAGACAGACAGTCGGAAAGCGGAGTCTTAATAGTAAAGCCCCTTTTATAAAACCTGTGGGTACGGACTCCTAAAAACGTACTGAACGTCGTCATAAAATTTTAATATTAATATAATATACAAATATACTACTGATTTATACAGTGTATTTAAGTCAACATACGAACCTCTATGGATTTTTTAACTTAAGTACATTTTCTCAAGTGCTCTTACGGTGAAGGAAAACCTGGACACGTGTAATCCAATTCTACTAAATCTAGGATTGGACCTGGTTTTCCTTCGGGGCTGCGAATGTCAGATAGGAGTCGTTCTGTATATAAATCAAAATTAGGCAGCCGACCCTGTATCAACTGATGTAGTAACGGAATAATAACAAGGAAGACGATTCTATCAAGATGATCAACCGCGATTAGCGCGGATGAAAGTTTTCCAATATACATCGACTGTTTAAAAACAAAGTGTAATAACTCAAAATTGACCTTTCAGTATCTTATCGAAAAGTGTAATAACTTGGCGGGGTTAATACTATTAGCCTAAGTCACGTGTCGGTGTTTTGTGATGATGCATCGATTCTTAAGGTAACAACTTAACCACCGAATTAAAACGAATAAAATCAAATGTTTCGTTGTTTTACTGGTAGTAATTTTTATTTTACAGTTTCATTGTTTGAATTAAAATTTATCTTTTTTTATTTTTTTATATTTATATCACTTTAACAAAAAATGTTTATAATTTGACCTGTATTTCTTCAAGTTGATGCAGTTTAAGTCGTCGTCGGTAAATAACTTTTTACTTTCATTAATATTTCAAAAGCACTGAACCAATTACCATAAAATTTATCGCCATTTTTGAAGTATAGCCTATTTTACAAAAAAGGAACCGTACATATGCACCCACGGTTAGCCAACGATATTAGGTCCCATGACGTGACAGGTGGCAAGTTCGTCGTCATATCGGGCACAAATTCAAGGTTTTCTCCAGATGTTTTCCTTCACCGTAAGGGAACTCGGAAAATGTACTCAAATTAGAAAAACACATTGCTCGAAGCTCGTACCACTAGACCATCGAACGTCGATTAGCTCCATTTAAATTTGACGAAGTAATCGATAACATACATAAAATACTTAGATGATTTAGTTATTATCTAAGATAAATTAATAACCTACAGGCGAATTGAAAACCTCCTCCTTTATAAATTCGGTTAACCAACTAAAAAATTTGTTAATTCAATGTTGAAACATAGCAATCGATCGCATTTCGATTGTCGATTACTATTTTGAAATAATCGCTTGTGTGAACAAACCCGTATTAGATTTATTTATTTGACCTCGAGACATTATCTTGATATTAGTTCAATGTTGCAATTATTACATGTAGGTATACAATTATTATAACGATCAGATTATAACTTCTGTGATTATTTTATAAGTTCTTTTAGACTATAAACATCATTTTAGTAAAAGTTATAAGAATTTATTTAGTTCACCAAATTACACATGCTTAGAAACTATACGATCCCTGCTTCCTAAGTTATGTCTCCATTTCCACCAAATCAGAATCAGATGATAAAATCCAATTGAAATCAAGAGAAACCCTACATTTCATTTAATGCATGAACTTCTATGAATTATTAAACTTTTTAAATGTTTTTATTTTTGTAGTTCAATAACAAGCATGTAATTTGCTTACTTTAGGGTTCTGTGCAAATTGTCCAGGTATTTATTATCACCATTCAAATTATTTAAATAATATAATGCACTTTCAGTAGCAGACAGTCAAACACTATTAATAAAGACCAGTCTCAACTACGTCGTATTGCTGTCTCCCTAAACTAGCCGATCATTCGTTCTGCGAGTTGACAGACAAAAAAAGATGGTCTTATGAGAATGAGACCTTTAGTTTCACGGTAGCAGACAATCAGATGTAAAATGTTAAAATTATATATATGTATTTATCTTAAGTAGTTGTGATGGTGATGTCAAAAAATAATGTTTTAAAGAAACTTGTGTCCACAATATTTGTTTTTGTAGGACAAAAAGTGTAGAGAGTCAACTAAAATCCCATATATCTTTGTAAACATATATTATGTGAACATTTATCTTATAACTAACAACAGTACTGTCATTTTTCTACTCATCTTAATATTTACAATAAGTGTTTTATAAAAAAATATTTGGTCATTAGTATATTAAATACAAAGTACAATAAAGTCTCATGAAGGGTATTTATTACAATATTTTTATGTGTAATGCAATAAAAAAATATGTATAATGACATCTGTCATAAAGCCTTCGAATTTAGACATATGTTTGACTATGAAACTAAAGTACTATCTGAAGATTACTCCTTAGTCCTTACGTAGACCTGTCCTGAACACATAATATTGCTAACTTTTTTTAGTGTGGCCAACATTTCATTCTGCCAGTTTTGTAAAGTTACAAAAGTAAAACGGCATTAAGAGAGTGAAATAGTCAGCCCTATTAGAATGAGATAGATGTTTAATATTGGGAACAGTTCACTGTTGGGAGTATTATATCCAAATAGTAGTTTAAGCTTCATGTGTTTGACTAATCAATATATCCTAAGCTCACTCCCTTTTTGTGCAACAGCGCCATTCCAATTAAAACAATGATGGACTTTTTTAACCACAAAGATGTTCCTACTTATTACCTCTTACTACTTCTATGTCACATAAGATTTTTGGAAAATACCCTTCATCAATACACATAAATTTATAATTAAACAATTTGTTTTGTTTTCCAATTCAATTTGATAACTTTTATGAAAAAATAATAAATATAGAAAAGACTTTGATGCGCCATATTATTTAATAGGAACAAACAGGGGAATTTCTTGATGATATAAAATACACATCTTAAAAGACATCAAAGATAGTATTGGTGCAATAGCAACAGGAGGTAAGGATATGTAATATAAACGTAAATCAAAACACTGAAGTTATGATAATATTACCCCCTAAAAGGCTGGGGTTTAATCCTGATGTCATTGCGATAATCTCAAACCACCTAACACATGTCCGCGTAATAACAAAAAAAAAAAAACATTTCACATATCTATACGAATAAATAAAATTGGAGTAATATTTCAATAATAGCTTTTTACTAAAAGATGTTTACAAGATACATAAACCAAAATAGTACTTTTTAGAATTTTTGTCTGTCTGTTTGTTTGTACTCGCTAATACCAGAAACGACTGGACCGATTAACTTTCACTGGCAGACAGCTAATGTAATAAGGTACTGCTTAGGCTTTAGAACTGCTTTACTTTAGAAACGTATTAAAAAATTAAAAAAAAAACGCGGACGAGGTCGCGGGCACAGCTAGTCTATAATACGAATTTCAAGATCTAACAACTGATCTAATAAAATATTTTAAAATAAACAGAAACATCAAATGAAACTATTAATAATTTTTAGTCTTTCATTCATGCATGCTTTAGTCAATAGAACGAACTTTGTTTTCAGGGTGGAATTAATATATTATTTTTTAATAACCTATACATAAAATATAATGTATAACAATAAAAAATGTCATACTGTTTGGAATAATAAAAACTTTAACAGATTAGGAATCATAACAAAGTGACCATACATCCTGATTAGAGCGGGATTGTTGATTTCTTAAAATTAGGCGGCTTAGATTACTTTTAGTTGTTTAATTTATAAGGATATGAAAGACTCAGGGCTAAAACAGTTTGTTAGAAAAGCACAACCTCAACAAAAACATGATTTCCGAGCTCCTGATAATTTTGCAAAAATTAGTGAAATTCTCGTGAAAAATGGCGAACAGCAATCAAATGACAATTAAAAAATTAAACGGTCGGGATAAATATGCTACCTGGCGCTTTATTGTTAAAGTGTAACTATGAAACTAAGAATTATGGAATTGAATATGATTGCAAAACCGCACCAAAACCGAGAGAACATCAAAGCGAGATCAAAGCTCATACTATCATCGAGTGCAAAAATATGAGAAAATTCAGCGAAGGCTTTCGGCGAATCTGAGCTGACACGCCGAGTTGGTCTGCAGCGTGATCTCCGTAACACAGGGCTATTTGATTGCCAGAACATTTAAGAATATATGGTCACCCTAATTATGATCAAAAAAACCAATTCATACATATAAATCAAATACAAAAACATTATCCACCATGTGCATATGGTTATAATAATTATTACATATAATTAGCGTATGTAAATGGATGTGTTTCATTTTTTAATACTTTGTATGTTATCATTTAATATAAATATTCTGGTTAAATATATTTGATGAGAAACCAGAGAACTTATATTTTATTTAAATGCTTTTTTTTATATCTACTAGATACACCTCATTATGTAAACTTCTAGCACATTATCGTTCCGTTGTGGGAATGTCGTGTTGCGAATCTGCAAAGAATAAAACTTTATGTACTTTTGTATTTATTTTCTAAAAAATAAAATACGTATAACATAAAAGTCAGTACTACTTTATTTAACGGATAAGACAGCGAACCAGCAGACGGATATCATGGTGGTAAGAGAAAAAAGTGATTTACAGACATAAATGTTATAGGCGCGTCACTATCTGTGGTCGGGTTGTTAGACCTTATGTGCAAGTATAGAGTCTACCCTACCCTCGAATCCATTCACCAATCAAATCCCTCATAATAGGGAATATGCATGTGATTTAGATATGGCCCAAAAAAATAATGTGTAATCTTTATTGTTGAAGAAATGTACCCACTTCAATTAATTTCATTTCGTTGACAAATTATTGTTCTCACTTTCCGGTGGACGGTGACGTCACGCTAAAACGACGGTGTTTAAATCATCCGAAAATGATGATACTTTGGATAATTTTTTTTAGCTTATTTATCACTATTTTGAAGGTGTTATATTTTTTTTTCAGTTATATAATTACTTGAAGTATTGTTTAAAAAAATAAAAAAGACACGTGCATATTCCTTATTAGAAAGTCGAGTTAAACTTGACGGATGTACCTATTTAGCAACTAAATAGCAGGAAATCCGATATAATGATCCTGGATACCTGTATATACAGTGAGTGCGGCAAGCGTAGGGCGACTGTTCAGACGTGGTGCGGGCTCGCGACGCGCGGCGGCGTGAGCGCGAGGCGGTGTCGCGCGTGCTCGCCGCCCGCCGCCGCCGCCGCCGCCTCCAGCTGCATGCGGAGCGCCACCAGCTCACGCGTGCGTTGGTAGATCGGGTCCTTCCCATACCGAGGAATTAGACTACACATTTTAGGGTTCCGTTGTCGAATGGACATGGACGTTATGGAATGGAATGGACCACGTCTTGGCAAACGTAGCGTCGGGCGCCCTTCGGCCAGGTGGACCGACGACTTAAAGAGGGTAACTGGTAGTGACTGGATGGTAAAAGCGGGAGATCGGGTTTTATGGCGCACTCTGGGGGAGGCCTACGTCCAGCAGTGGACTAGAATAGACTGATGATGATGATGACGTCGAATAGTAAAAGAGGTACACTTATAGTTTCATCGCGTTTGTTTATATCAGTCCCTATGCAATTGCAACTTGGTAGATATACTCTGTTAATCGTTTTACGATTTTTATAAGAAAAAAAAAATAAGGCAACCCCTTTTGCACATAATACCGAAATTTAAAAAATATTTAAATTACGAAATTACGGTTTTCAAAACCATTTTTCATCAATGTTTGGATAATAACGATAGTAAAATATGTGGTCTAGTCTACTTGGTCTGGTAGTCTTAACTTTTTTAAATAAAACTATATGCAGGAGCAAGATATACAGTATGTTACGAATTGTATTAAATATTGATATATCGTACAATGCTGGATTAAATAACAAAATATTTTTTATACGTATTAAAACTTATCTTTCCGGGCAATTCTACTTCCTGTATAGTTATGGTTATGAACAACTGTGGTACCTGATGGCGCATGGTAGGATTCCACCTGCAGTACAAGGCCTTCCACAATTTGATGATTCGCAGCGAGGCCACGGGCACAAGCACAAACTGCTGGCGGGCGCCGCCCCCCGCCCCCTGCCCTGCCCCTGGTCCCACCCCCGGCCCCGCCCCCACCGGGCCCCAGTACAGCGGGTTCAGGTACAGGTTCTGTCGACTGTTTATGTACGACCACAGCGACACCGTCTTTGCTTTCACTTCTGCAAAACATATTATTATATTAACTACTGACAGTGGCTGGAGATGAAAACTATTCCATTTTTAAGCTTTATCACATTAAAAATAGTAATTTAATTAAATCAAAATCGGATCATCGTTTCAAGTTTTATCTCGAACATACAACGTGACACCAGATTTTTATGTTCATTATAAAGAAGTTTCATTTTAGGAAATAAAAAAATAACTGATGTTTTTAATGTGTGTTTGTAATAAAAAATCACCTTCTTTAACTCTCTCCCTCTCGGTGTTAAAAAGGAACGTTCCAAATCTGCACGAGTAGAGATGATCAACGATGGTGATAAGAAGACGCTCTGTGAACTCGAAGGCGGTGGGGAACTGTTGCTGCAACTGCCACACGCAGTCCACCCACTGGACGAACACTGGCGACCGGTCGGCGTCTGAGTGACGCTCGTCACCGTGGCCTATACGCTATCAATTAATATAAAAAATACAATAAATATCGTCTTCCGCTATTTCGGAAGAGGCAGAATAGAGTAGAAAATATTTTATTTCACATAGACCTTGAAAACGATTCTTGTAGAGTCTAAACAATAGGGAATATGCATGTGATTTAGATATGGGCGAAAAAAATAACGTGTAGTCTTTATTGCTGAAGAATTAATATACCCAGATAAATTTTGGCCGATATTCAAGTTTTTATTAACAAAATCAATTCTTTAAAAGTAGTATTTTTGAAATTCCCTCGCAAATT
>DVZL01003306.1:0-14143 GCA_018236625.1 Lasaia peninsularis
CATGTTGATATGAGTTTTTCTTATTTAAGTACATTTCATGAGTGCTCTTACGGTGAAGGAAAACGTTGTAACAAAAACCCGGGATTTGTGCCCGATATGGTGACGGAATTGCAACCTGTAACATCTACTTTTGCCATTTTGGCGACATGTGCGTGATGATATTTATTATTTATTTCATTTTAGATGTTAAAAGAACATGCAATATAATGCACAAACTAAACTCTCTTAAATTTTTTTATGATATTGGAAGGCAAACAAGCAGACGGATTAACAAATACACTTCGTCTATAGACACCAAAGGTGGAAATGGTGCTTTGCGAACCTGAGGCTGGGATGGTAAGCCTCTTGCAGAAGTAAGTTTACGGGCTACCCTACCCTCCACCAGAACACGACAGTGACGAAAACACTATTTCATTGAATATGCCTGGAACAGATCGCCTTCTTGGCTATTTGACCGCCTTTGTGCATAATTATAATTTAAATACGATATATAAATATATCATATATCTTACTTCATGATGGTCCGAGTATTGCTGTATGGAATAGATAAAATCTGCCTTCCTACCATGCTGCTTATCAAAAGCGAATGTAGGTTGACTGGGTCACTCCCAACAAGACTACTGGGGGTAGAGTTCTGTGCAGTAACTTTATTCATACCGCCATAATAACATTGTTATGTTCCGGTCTGGATTACCCTCTATATCTGCGCTGCAGCACGGCTTAATGTTTTTTATTCTATAAAAATTTTAAAATTGTAAAAGTATCGCTATAAGAAATATCCTTCAGACCTATTTGTAGTCTTTATTACTCGATACATACTAGATACAAATTCTATTCAGTGTACGTAAAAGTAAAAAAAAATAAACATAAGAAATTCATTAAAAATCTATTTAACAATGTTGACATTTTCAACTCTCTATCACGGTTTATGATATGCTGCCTGGTGACAAACAGACAGCGGAGTCTTAGTAATAGGGTTACGGTTTTACCCTTTGGATATGAAACCCTAAAATTAAATCAAGTATTTATTTCCTTAGTGGTCTAAATAAAAAAAGAAAACCGGTTCAGTTGAACACGCACAAAAACTACAAACTTTAAGTTTACTATGATGTCGCCTAGATAGATAAACTTTTATCTAGTTATATTTCAAAAAGTACACAACTAATTGCCGTTAAATATCACCATGCCAACACACATAATCAAAAAAATTAAAATCGATTTATTTTTTTCGAAATATTCGCGGTATAAAAATCTTCCTCCTTTTAAAGTCGTTTACAATATAAGTTCAAAATTATATATGGTGTAATAAATATAAATTAATAATAATAAATCTTCGTTCCATGTTGTGCAAATAACTTTTCAATAATAAATCGTGACAAAGACAATAAACTTCACAAAATGCGACGTTCGGTGTAACAAATGTGACGAACTGGATCCGATCGCAATTGTTGATCCAAATCCCTAGAGTTGTCCTCTGAAACAAGCCCATTATCGATAAACTGGGCTTAATCCGAGCGGCAAATATACTGTCAGTGATTAACACGCCACGGGAATGGTCTACAATCTTTCACGGTTAAGTAGGGTTGCCTCTCGGTTAAATTAAAACTTTTTATAATATTAATATTAAGAATAATTCACGGTTATTATCATAGTAATATTGTTAATTCTATTCTAAGCATTGTTTTAGCATATAAATAATATATATTTAGTCAGAGATAAGCTCGCCTTTTTTACTTTTTGTTATAATTTTTTCTTATTTGCTGTAATATCACATGTGCACAATAAAGTGTTAAATAAATAACAAATACATATTTAAAGATTATTTTATATTAAATCTTCGAAATTTTGAATTCCAACTATCTATAATTATAACAAGAATAAGATTAATTATATATTTTTACTCTTGGCCATTATGTAAACTACCAGTTTTTATAATTTATGTATTTGTATTAGCGCATTAAGAGCCGCAATCTATACATACATACAAATAAATAAAATTGAAGTGTCCGAGTGTAAAATTAAAATAAAGTTTCTTACTGAATATATAAACACGTACGTACATGATATGTATTAGGTATATCAAAATAAGATTTTTTAGATCTTTGGTCTGTCTGTCCGTCTGTTTGTTTCAGCTAATCTTTGAGACGGCTGGATCGATTTTGATGGGACTTTAACCAGGAGGTTACACTCAGCTATCCTGCTTAGGCTAATTTTTTTCACCAAATTCAACGCAAAGTCGCGGGCATACATTATTTTTATTACTTACCAAATTTATATACAAGCTTTAAACGAGTAATATACTTTTTTCCGGAAACAGTAAATAGCACATAAAACATTGATGTAGCAACCCTGACGTTAAGGGGACCTGCAGATTCACACGATTCACTTACGAGTAACGTAAAACGCGCCATTAGGCTAGATGCGAGCTTGCGTAATTGTCGGAGGGTGTCCGCCCCAATTTGTAGGGATAAAGGACTGGCTGCATTGTCGCGAGTGTCAAACGTCGAGTCTATTGTCCACTGCGATGTGGGACAGGGACATAGTGACAGGTTACTAACCACACGGATACACATAACAATGTAACTATGTATTATCTATTTATATTTAAACAACTAATTTCACTATGAATTAATGTATCACACCTTTAGAAAGATACTGTCTTAACTCAAAATTCTATAATGTAATGGTGGAAACATTTTTTTTATTACTAAAGACAAATGACAAAATTAGCTATTATAAAAGTCAAATAAATGCTGTGGTTCCATTACACATATGAAATTAAACTAGATATTTTCAGGTTGGGAGCTTGTTCTATATCGATATAAAAAAACCTTTTTCTAAGTTAGTCCTATAGTATTCTAAATATACGATATATGAGACAACTGAAACGATTATTATCAATTTTCACAACTATCTGTAATTTGGTTAATCATCAAGGAAGGATAATTATGTCTTGGCATCTAAACGGGTTCCCGCGGATAAACTATATCATCATAATATTAACGTGAAGCAAAAACTTTAGACCCATTTTACGAAAATTGCACGAACGGAGGAGTATGAAATTCAGCATACTTATAGTTTATGGGTAAAAGAAGAGCGGAACGCTAAATTTTTTCAATAATAATGCTTATCAAGTATATTAAATCAACAAATAAAATAATACAAACACTACCATGCGTTTGACTCAAACAAACAATTAGACAACATTGTATTCTCTGTTTTCGAATTGTTTGTGTTTTTGTTATTTAATATTTTAATAAGATTTAATATTTCTGAATATAACAGTCGAAAGTGTTTTTACAAAAATAATGTTTTAAATCGTTAATTAAATTATCGCAAAATAACTTATACATTTATTATGGTTAAATTAGACCACCGGGCGACCATTATTTTATATTATAAGATAAAATAATATTTAAACCCATTGATGACATTGATTAGTTGATTTTAAAGTAATATAGTTATTTAGCTCTCCAGCGGGAACTTTTGAAGTATCAGAATAAAAAATAGTCTATATTGTTTTCCAAGATTTAATGTTTTTTCTCATACTGGATCTCATTACAATCAGTTACGACATTTTGACATAACTGTATTTTTAACATGCGTACTTTCCTATTTATAAAGGTGAATAGAGATTGATTCTCTCTCTTTATAAGGCATTGATTAGAATAACTCTTTTTTGTGTACCAAAAAATTACAAAATAGACAAACATATAAAATTAATACTTCCAGACTAAATGATAAATGGTTGTCAAAAGCAAAGCAATCATATTCTATATCCCTGAATTGCGCCCTTCTTACTGAAGCGTGCAATCAATTCTCCATTTATTTTTCTTCCTCAAAAGTACGTACGTCAAACAATCGTAAAACACAATGCGACCCTTACATACATTTCGGAAGTCAGCCGTTTTATAAACGGATACCGGATAAAACGCATGTTTGTATCGCGTTTCCGAACGTAATATTCATAAATATATTCTTAGTTGCGAAATTCAAAATGTTTAGATTTGAACATCTAATAATTTCAACATCTCATCGTTATAACAAAAACGGGACGCGTTGGTCTTGTGGTTAAGGCTTCAGACTTTCATTCCGGGAGTCCAGGTTCAAACCCTGCCATGTAGTAAAAAATTCTTATAACTTAAGTGTATTCAAATTTTTGACCTATTTTAGAATTGGGCATATTTTATTTATCATAGAGCTTACGAGCGGTTCTCGTGACGCGTCTATATAATTCTAAAATTTATCACCGCATTGGAAGGCAGCCACTCACTGAGAAGATTCGGCGAAAGAAACTCAACGGGCTTGTCTTATTTTATTATTTAAATACACGTTTTTTACATTCTGCAACTATAAAATATTGAAAGAGAAGCAATTAAACTCAAGCATATTTATCATATACATATTCTGTAACATTATAATAACCTTTTTTGTATAATTTAGATTTTATACATTTTTATATTTATTTATTTAAAAATGAATAAAATATAGAATATAGTAGACCATACTTCTATATGGTCGGGAAGTTTATCATGGAAACGTATACATTGGCCCATGAAGGAATGGCCTATTTTTCGGAGACGAGGCACATGCACATAGTGGCATTGACATTCGCTCTGCGTAAAAACCGGTGTCTTTGTTAAATGTCCTAGCCGACCCCGATATTATGTAATTTAGAAATCGAATAAGCTTGGACAAAGGATATGAAGATTTGCTGGTAATTTTATAGGTTCAAGTTCATTAATAAATCAGGCTACTTCCCTCATTTGGTATTTTTATTTTGTTATTCTCATCACAGGTGATGTTTGCTTAAAATTAAGGAAATTTGTGAATTATGATCTAAAATTTGGAAAAATCCATGGCTTCAGTTTTTTATGAGATAAAACAGCGACAGGACAATCACGCGTGTCTCCTGATGGTAAGAGACAACCGAGGCCTATAGACACCGTAGATGCTGTAGGTGTATCGCTGTCCTGTGGACGGGCTGTTAGACCTTATGTGGAAGTTTACTGGCTACCCTAATCTCTTTACCGGAACACGACAATGTCATTATGGCGGCAGAAATAGGTAAGGTGGTGGATCCCGACCTGGGCGAAATACTGCACAGTACCCTACCACCAGTAAAACTCATTATATACATACAAAAACAAAATGTAGCGGTCTACGCCTGCGTAGCAAGCTACGTCAGAATTATAGTGTAGATAGAAGTTCATTTGTTGTCTATATTTATATATTATTTATAAATGGCAAAAAAGTAATTAGTAAGGTGTTAGTAGACCTTTAAACGAGCAATTCTTTTATATATGTATACTGAACTGGCGAACTTCGTAGCGCCGCACTTAGGGCTATGAAAAATAGATGGACCTACTCAATATGCTCACAAAATTTTATGAAAATCGGTCAAGCCGTTTCGGAGGAGTACGGGAACGAGCATTGTGACACGATAATTTTATATATAAGATATATCAACGAACTTGAAAACGGCTTCAACGATTTTCTTGAAATTTTTTACTTAGGAAGTTCCGGGGACGATAAATCTATCTAGGTTTCATTTTCAGATCTCATTTATTAATCGTGTTTCATTGAATAAAAACCTCTAAATTTATGAAGTTAGAATAGCTCGGTTGCGAAATTGGGCGTCTTAAAACGCAGGAAACCCGGGTTCAAATCTCAGCCCGATTGTTTTTTAATTTTTCTCTTTTTATACTACGCGACTAACAGCCTTAACAGGTGACACCACAGAAGTGATAAAAATATAACGTTACGTAAGATTGGATTTGTGCTCGATATGACAACGTACCTGCCACCTGTCACATTTTGGGACCTAATATCGTCAGCAAATCGTAGATGAAGATGTACCTCTGCCTATCCCTTCGGTTATATGGGTGTGAATATATTTTTACTAAACATCATACGCGGGTATACCCGCGGGCAACATCTAGTTAGTAGCAATAGTAAACATAACGTGTATGTAATCTAGACAGACATTCAAATTTGACCATTTTTGTAATAACAATATTTTTATGCAATAAATAAATTAAAAGCAAAAAAAACTTTTTAGAAAAAGCTTTTATTAACGAGCCCTTTCATTTGATACCCATATTGTAGAAGTGCTTTAAAAACAACTATTCCGCCATCTTGGTTGATCCGCCATATTGAATTTAGAATGATGTCATGATTCTTATCGAGTATTGTCATCCAAACTAAACGTGTATACGAAATTTCAGCTTAATCGGGTGAAGATATCTACTTCAAAATTGAATTCTAAGATTCCACCCGAACATACTTACATACATACAATGCAAGTTAAATAAATGTTTTTAATTAAAAAAGTAATTACAAATAGAAAATATGTATCGGTTAATTGATTATACAAACCTGCACATAAAAGGAAAACAGTTATCCAATCAATTTGAATGGCTAACGATATCGCAAAATGGCACATGACTAGTACATTAAAATGTAGAAGGGCGTGCCCGCCTCCATTAAATGACCTAAGTGAAATTGCAGTGGAATTGGATTGCAACTGTACCGACGTTTATGCCTCACTCGGTTGGTTTAACACTTTTTATTATGCCGTTAACAATATATATCTATAGGTCACTGTATGTTCATATTTAAAACTAGGTGTGCCTACGACTTCATCCAATATTTTTATTTAAATATTTTAGTTTATACATTTCTAAAATAAAAGTACCCTAAGCCGTTCCTTATTAAATTAGCTGTCTGCCAGTGAAAGTCTCGTCAAAGTCGGTCCAACCATTTCAGAGATTAGCGGGTACAAATAGATAGACATACAGATAGACAAAATTTCGAAAAAAATACTATTTTGGTATATGTACCTTGAAAACATATACATATATACATTTAGTAAAAAGTGGTTACTTTAATATTACATACAGACACTCGAATTTAATTTATTTGTATAGACGAAAAACACATGGACTTGTTTAAGTTAGCTTTGTTAAGTTAGTAACTTAAGTTTTAGCCCTGATATTAGCCGGTTGGCTATTTCAATAAATATTTTTTCCAATAAAAGTAATATGTGGAAAAATACTTGTGTTTTTCATTAAAAATATGAATATGTGAAAGTTTCACCAAGCGCCTACGGTGAAAACTCCCTATTAATATTATAAACGCGAAAGTAACTCTGTCTGTCTATTTGTTACGCTTTCACGCCAAAACCATTGAAATTTGATAAAATTTAA
The DNA here is from genome assembly GCA_018236625.1 of Lasaia peninsularis. Lineage (NCBI taxonomy): Eukaryota > Metazoa > Arthropoda > Insecta > Lepidoptera > Riodinidae > Lasaia > Lasaia peninsularis. Next base: position 7,209 of record DVZL01003306.1, read on the forward strand.
TACAGAACATAGGTCAACCCTTGGGAAAGAACAAAAGCTTCTCTTTAACCGATTGTATTAAAAAGAGGATATGTTTTTACTTTTTTATAAGTCGGAAATCAGCCCTTTAAAAGTTATCTGTATTATTTAATAATTCTAGGTCCATTGCTAGATTAATACGAATACAGGAATTTGGATGTAATAATGTGTTCCTTTATTATTATTTATTTACTGCTTTACTGCAAAAACACATGACTGGGAGCCTGCACTACTGGAATAGAAGTCCAAGGCGCAAACTATTTGGCTGCCGAGGATCCCAAATGCCAATAAATTAATAATTACAAATAGGTTACCTTGCAGGTCATAGGCAGTTCGCTGCGGTTGCATTCCCGGCGTAGCAGTGACGCCGGGTCTGGTCGAGTTGTGCAGCGACAACGCGGCCAGCAAGTCTAGCTCGGTGGCTGGAAACAAATTAATAAATAAATATCACGGAACCAATTACACAGATTCTAACAACAAAGTAACCAAGTCATATGCTTGTATTATGGGTGTTAGTTACCGATACTAATACATAGATACTTAAATAGACATAAAATATTTTTTTAAACCCCCAGACACGAAAATATACACATCTATGTTTTTCCCCATCGGGAGTCGAACCCGAGCCTCGCGGATGATCGATGACGTTAAACGTGAACGCTAATTTATAACTATTTAGGTAAAAATTCTACAATGGCAAGCTTGTTTTATAAGTTTTAAACAACGATTGTTTACGCATTTATCAATGAAACATATTTACGTGGCTGCTTACTCACATTTTTGTGAAACGCCTACAATGTAGACTCGGCTTCATTGCAATAATTATAATAATAATGTCACTTCGTATAAACTAAAATAAGTTTTTATTTAATAGGCAGGCCTGTCCATCATCTCACTTGAAGTGACAATGCGATAAAAGATGGAACATGCCTACCAAGAAAAAGCTTATTCACTCTGGCCTTCAAGATAATTAGGTTAATAGTAGCAAATTCCACTCGCACTAGGAATGAAGGACCAAATGCTTTATTGGTGTGCAGTTGGGATTTTTATTAACTTTCGATCTCTTATTCGTATTTCTGAATAGAGAACAGGACAAATTAGTGTAAAAGGGAATATTTAGAGTTATTTTATAAAATACATTTGTTATAAATTAATGGCGGTCGTTTGTTAATTAATGACAATACACAAATTCTGATATTAACAAAACAAACGATTACAATACTTACAAATATTAAAAGCAAATGTTTCTTCAGTCAAATTGTTGTTAATGTAATATTAAATCGTTTGCCCTACATTCTTCCGATCGATATATCGAAAGGGAGAACGCCGAAAAATGAAGAACAAGCACAATCGAGTATCGATTTCAGGAGTATATGAAATGTACAAATACTTTACGTTAAGAAACCTAAGGCTGCCTCTGCACTGTGCGATTGCTGCGCGTGTCAAATTACTATAGCTTTGAGTTTTTTTTGTCAGTCATGCGGAAATGTAATCTATACAAATAAATAAAATTGCAGTGTCTGTATCTAATATAAAAATAACCACTTTTTACTAAATACTTGATCTTAATAAATATTTATTTTTATTATTAATATTAATAAAAACTAGACGCTTAATGCTAAACCGGATAGACAAATAACTGCATTATAATATGGGTTTATGTTAAAAATCTACAATTCCATGTCTTGTGTGTTTTATACATCAGTCGGAAAATAAGCAGACTGGTTTGTTGATAGTAAGGTTTGAAACAATATTCCGTCTTTTCTAATTGGGTCACTACCAATAAGATCACTGGTGGTAGAATATACTTTTATATTAATAAGAAAAATATACTTTTATACAAATTTTTGAGAAACCGAAAATTTTGTATAACAAAGGTAGAATTAGGACAAAGCCTTCAACAATTCTATCCAAAAAATACATATTTGTCTACGTCAAAAAACAGTTTAATTCAACTGACAAAGTCATTCCTTTCTCCATTCTTATCTTGTCTAACAGAGGGTTAGGGTAGCACGCAATGTCGTGTCTCTGAATATTTTTTTCTGAAACTAGAACATTAAAAACAATAATTTATTGACTATTAATAGGTTAACTAATTAACCTATTAATAGTCTAATAATTAATTAATTAACTAATTAATTAATTTTATATTAATATTGCAAAGATTTTCTATATGTTTTGGTGGTAGAAGTCCTTTTAAATGAATTTTTAACACTTTTTTTGTTATAAAAGCGATGACCAACTGGGACCCCGCATCGCGCACTTAAACATGCGCATTTTACTTGTAACTTTTTTTGTAAGTGGGTAGATTTTATTCCTTAGTTTCAGAAGGGCAAATACGTGAGCAAAAGCTGATAAAATATTTACTGTTAGTAAAGTTGGGTTATACGTAATGTTAGCCCACGTAACCGCTACATCGTAGCTCGCGTAGACTTTAACTAGGCTACGAAAGATTCGTGTCGCCGCCGCCGCCCGTCTAGCCATATTATTTTACAACTTTCGTTTTAGGCATTGGTATATTTTAATTTATTAGATCATGATTTTTATGGAAGAGTAGGCAAACGAGAAAGATTTGAATGCTCAGAATATTAGAGTTTAGAACGCACTTACTAATCGTTTTGTCTTTAAATGCTACATTTAATGTTTGTGCATGTGCATAAATAACCTGAAACCAACTTTTTACACCGAAAGGGAAAAAAATACTCTTCTGTCCATTTGTCTGTCTGTGACCAGACTATATCTCCGTATTAACCTTGATAGATAGAAAGGTGAAATGTTCACAAATGATGTATTTCTTTTGCCGCTACTACTATAATAACTAAAGGGAAAACGGCAAAAAATCGTGTTTTTTGTATGGTAGCACACTTTATACATTTATTTTTTTCTGTTTTTAGTATAGAATATAGAATATACAAAAGACTACTTGGTGAATATCTAAGAGATGTAGTTAAAAATTGATCAAAGTTCTAGTAACATTTTTCAATATTAGGAATACTTTTGTATGGCTCATGTTTAAGACGATCATTGTGCTTCTCAAATATTTCATTTTTCTCCCCCTTGAGGATTGCTGTTGAGTATACATTCATATTCGTAACTATCCTAATCACATGCATCCCTTCCCTTCTATAACGACGTATCCAAACCATGACAACTTGCAATTTTGTTAATTTATCCATAGCTGGGGTGGTATCACTCAAAGCTTTCTGCTCAATTTTACTAATATTATACATGCGAAGGTTGTGAGTTTATGTTACTGTTTAGCGCAAAAACTACTAAACGGATTTTCACGAAATTTTACCGTTATATAACTTAAAATCTATATCTTCTATACATATAATAAAACTGTAATTGTTGGCTATTTCTACATGAAAAATTTATTAAAAACATAATGGGAGAGCTTTGTATACGCAAGAGAACCCAAAACCATGTTTTTTTTACTTTGTTTGTTTGTATGTTTGTGCACGCTAATCTCAATAACGGGTTAACAGATTTAGATGCACGCAAGTTTTCAGAAATATGTTGTGATGGCTTTTACTTAACATTTAGTGTTTATTTCCTTGAACGGTTAACAAATAAAGAAGTTATGTCAATTTATGTAATACACGTATATGTACCAATTTAAAAAGAGCTCTAGTATCAAATCGAACTGATATAAATGTAGAAATGCATCAGTTGAATACGCGGCCCCGCCTGGGCTATATAAATAGTTATAATGCGGACTAAGTTACTATAGAATAACACATAGAATATTTTTTAATCGTCAACAATTCACGCAGGCAAAACCGAGGGCAAAACCTAGTGCAAGTATATATAACAGTGTCTGAATTTTATTGACCTTATCGCGTAATAAAATTTTTTGAAGTATGTTGTATACTTTACATCTTATTTTTATCTCAAATTGTAATAATACATTGAATTGTTTTTTCTGGATTGGAGTGGCTTAGCAAGGTTCAAGATTACGACAGTGGCGCGCATTGACATTTCAACAGCCGATATTGGTAAGGCGGTGGTACTAATCTAATTAGCTCATTGTACAGTTCTAATACGAAAGTAAAAGTAGAGTATCGTATAAAAATCCCACAAACAAAAAAAATGTGGAGGAACTAGTTAAAAACACAAGTTTTAATCATCAACCCTACAAGATTTCTCTTATTTTGAAAAAGAAAAATAATTCACTTTTCTCGACATAATCTCAATTAAAATGTCTCCTTCAATTAAAATGTGTCATAGCGTGTGTGAAAAACTCTTTACCTTTCCAAAGGTGGTTCTAATTTACGACGTCTCTAGAGAACAGCACCAGACAGTGATAATTCTAGGGTTATCTACGGTTTTATGTAAGAAATGTTTTTTCATAATATTGGAAAATTTTTAGGCTTAAAAAATCTTTTTATAATAGAATAAACTTTTTTGATGAGATTTAATAAATGCTATTTACTTTTCAGTGTTTTTAGGGTACTGTCGCTGAATAGGTAAAAAACTTTCTGGATATCGTTTTAAAATTATTATACAAAAACTGAAATGAATGGACTGTACTTTTTTCAATATATATGCTAAAGGTCTGAAAGACATAATGCAAATATGCTGCAAGTCTTAATAAAAAATGTTATCACCATTTGTTTGGACTGAGACGTAGCGATTATTAGGCACATAATCAAAAAACATAATTATCGAGTATCGAAATCCTTTATCAAGTAGTGTGAATTACACTTGACCATTTTTAATGGTATTACATGATGTAGACGCAAAACTTGCTTTTGCATGGTGAGCTTAGTTAAGAAGCTTTACAGAGAAGGAGAAATATTTATTCCTCTTCTTACAGTACAAATCGAGTGCACTCTTGTTATCCTCTTTCTATATTTATAAATGTCCCGTGTCTACGTTAAATGGAAGTCCGAAACGCTTATCACTAGACTGAGTGACACGTTAGTATGAAACTAGGGTATTTTATATAAGCTAAAAAAATTCGTTTGTACGAGAATTTATCACAGTAAATTGATCATTTAATGAGGATGTGTCAGCCCTGAGTAGGCGCCGCCCGGCCGCCGCCCGACCGCCGCCGTTCCGTCTGCCCCCCATCACAACTGATACAAAGTGATGCTCCAGATTGCCTCGTAAACTACCCGCCTAGCTGCTGGCTATTGTCTAGAGCTATATTTTATTAATGCGGCAACTGTAAATGTTACAGTTTTAATTGTTTAAGTTACAATGTAGCTTACTTTCAGTACATTGGATTAAATAAAACCACTGAATCGTTGCATAAGTGACTACTGTAAGTTGTAAACTACAATTCGAAAAAATTCAAATTTTTTTTTAATGCAATAACTTACTTTTTAATGTCCCAATTACAATATAATTTTGGAACTTTCTTTTTACTTTCTCACCTTAATTTGATTTATTATCAAAAAATCTTGTTTTCCAATCGAGAAATCACAAGATTGATTTTCACAATACGAAACTAATAAGTTTGGCTTAGTCCGATTGAGAGAAACACTTTTTCTTCTTCTACACCCATTAGTTTCTAAATTAAATGATATAGGGGTCGGCAACCTAATCTTCAGGAAAACCAGGCTTTAGTCGTTAGGTCGACTTCGAATATACGTATCCGTATTTTCGAAGGATTAGTAAGGATTTTGAAAATGTATCTAAGCTCGAAAAACTTTATTCTATTTTATACTTAGTACATAGCTCGGTTCGAAATTGGACCGTTCCGGAAGACCACTATGGCTCTCTACAACTTTTTTTTTATAGAAATAAATTCGTATTCATATCGATAGCCCAGTTTACTTCCTTTTGTTGGGAAGGAGCAACACATTAACATTTTATTTCACCTTTACAAAACTTTAACCTGTTTTACACCCTGGTGACTTTTATTACAATGTAATATGTAGTATGTGATAATCAATTTCAAAGCAATTTGATCTCTATCATCATGTTTTGAAGTACAGATTATGCATGTATTTCTAATGAAGAATTTCGCGACAGCAATGAAAACAATTTGATGATTTTGTCGCACCTACCCTACAAATGTTACAAAATCATACAATATTCATTATTTTTAATTTTTGGTACTTGGTGAAATTTTAACATATACTATACATGAAAAAAACACCGAACCTTTTGAAAATTATTTTCAAAATAGCCAACTAGTTTCGCTTTTTATATCATCAAAACTTAAGTTAATACTGAAACTTATGAGACTAAAACTTAAGTTACTCCTTTAACTTATCTATATGTATAACAAAACTGTGAACGAGTGAACTCTGTATATTGAAGATAGTTCAAAAAATAGGTTGCCTATAGACACCAAAGGTGGAAAGGGTGCGTTGCCAACCTAAGGCTGGTATGGTAAGCCCTTTGCTTGAGAAAGTTTACGGCTACCCAACCACCAGAACTATCCTACTTGGCTACCCTCCAAACCAGAACACGACAATGGCGAGCATTGACGCTATTGTGGACGAAATAGGTAAGACGGTGGTACCAATCCGGGAGAGTCGTTGCAAAACTCTACCACCAAAGCAACGTCACGGTGTTGGTGACAATAGATCCTGTGCTCGCCTCTAACGAGCTGCCTGGGTGGAAGGCAGTTGGCGTATTCTACAACGGAACCCGGACCCGGACCAACAACATACAGAAACTCCAATTTTATTTATTTGTATATGTAGATATGTTGAAATTAGAAGTGGTATGAAGTTGAATCGAGTATATCCCAGAGTGTTCCCCGTGTTGGTTCGGGTTCCGTTGTAGAATAGGCCAACTGCCTTCCACCCAGGCAGCTCGTAGGAGGCGAGTACAGGGATGATTGTCACCAACACCGTGACATTGACTAGGTGGTAGAGTCTAGCAACGACTCGCCCGGATTGGTACCACCGCCTTACCTATTCCTGCCACAATAGCGTCAGTGCTCGCCATTGTCGTGT
>DVZL01003307.1:0-14143 GCA_018236625.1 Lasaia peninsularis
CAAGGGAACTTTGTCCATACAGCCTAGTCTTCAGTATATTATTTTTTCAATAATGATGGTATATCCATGGAAGATGAAGCTTGTCATTTGGCTTATAATATCTAATTTATTTAATCCACTAATTAAATAGGTAGATAATATAACTGAGCGTCTCATTGAAATTACCTACAAGGCAAAGAAAATGAGTGAGGTAGAGAAATTTATCTAATACCTACTAAGGTATAAAATCTTATTTTATCGTTTAGCAATATGTATAATTGCTATATCTATATCAGTCACCGATTTTAATAATTATAATACCTATTGACAATTGACATTTGACAATGTTATCGTCAGCTGTCCTGTCAGTTTCGAGTTATGATAAAAATTTAAAACCAAATCAAGGTCGTTCATCGTTGCCCTGCCACGGCATTTCCCAAATATCTACTGTAGAAAATATTTTAGATAATTTACTCATAAAGTCAAAATAATGTCAAAAATATACAAAGCTGTGATTTTAGCTGCCGAAAAATATGTTCCAGCTAGATTACGTCCCCTTTGGGAACATGAAGCTGGTAAGTCAAATTTCACTAAAAGTGCGCAGTAAATTATTTAATTCGACTATTTTCCTAAAACTACTCTTGTTTTAGGTCCTAAAACAATTTTCTTCTGGGCTCCTGCATTCAAATGGGTAAGTCAAATTTCAAGGTTAATCTATTATTGATAAGACCTTGCTATTGACAATGTCTTTGAATAGGAAATAGTGACTACTTAGACTTTCATTGCGTTTTCCTATTATTTTCTTAATAATGCAATAACATACCTAGCATATATAACTTACTCATATGTTTCTACACAAATAACATGTAATATTCAGTAATAACTCGCTGTTTTAGCATGTTTTTACTCATATAAATTAATATACATATTTAAACTAGTTTCTATTTTATATTCACCTTTACGGTCATTTTAAGCTATTTATTTATGGTACTAAAACAAGTTTTTTGTTCAATTTCATGGTCATGTATGTCTTCTGATTTTGGTTTTGGTTTTCTCTGTGAATTTTATTATTATGATTTTTCTTCTTTTTGTGAATGTCACTAAAGACTAACTATTAACATTGTCATTTTGTAATCAAAGTCCATATCCAGTGATTGTTTAACAACAATATTCACAAAAGTAATAACAAAATTGTTGAGCAGTGTATAATACTTTAACTATTAATAGACTACATCTTTTACAAAGGCTTTATAAGCTAAGTCATAAAAAATGTGCAAAATGTAACTCATAAATAAACCCTTTTGATGGAAGTACAATTTGGTAGGTACTTGATGTTTTTAAAAATGGATAAAAATAATTTTGATATATTACTATAATAATTATCAATATTTTTTTAAATGAAAATCTTTTAGACACAAACTAAATGTCACCAATGAATCAGTATATAAAGAATTCGCAAATTGTCATTCTTCTTTTTTATCAAGTTGTGAATTTCACATAGCAGTTCATAAAAAATACAATATATTATTATTTATAAAACTAGCCTTTGGCTGAAATTGTGATCTAAAATGGTTTCAGAGAGAGTTTTCTCTTGCTTTATTTTGCCTACTTTCGTTCATACTAGTCATATACAACTATTCTACATGTCCTTTGATGCCCCATAAATCCAAATGAACAAAAGTAAGAAAGTATACTAACATTACAATAAAATTGTATTACAATAATTATTGTACATTGCTGCAACAATATTTCACACCCATATACCAATAATAACTATTTAGCATGGTTATAATAAAATTTTAGCTAAAATAAAATTTTCTAAACTGGTTCTTCTTATATGACGTGAGTCATGTAAAATTTAATTAAAAAAATAGTATTGTATATTAACATATTATATTATCTACTCAGTTTTCCTCACTTGTACTTGATACAAAATCAATAAATACAAGTCAGTGTTAATTTTAAACATTTAAATAATTAAATACTTTACTCTCTCACAAAAACAATATTTTACAAAAAGGTAAAGTAAGCATGAATTAATTAGTTGATTAATTATAATATGTATAGAAAAATAAAAATTTAAAAAAATATATTTTTTCATTTGTTATTTTTAATACTTACTACATTTTTTAAATCTCTGCATGTAATTTTATTTGACACAGATATTTCTGTAAACTTTTTCCTCTTGTTCAAAAACCCTTTAAATGTTATTCTATGACTGAGAACATTTTATTTTATTGAAGTATATCATTTCACCCCTTTCAGGGCTTGGTGATAGCTGGGTTGGGTGACTTGAAACGGCCTGTGGAAAACTTATCCATTCCTCAATCAGTTTCACTTGCTGCTACTGGGATCATCTGGTCACGATACTCACTTGTTATCATACCTAAAAACTACAGTCTGTTTTCTGTCAATGTATTTGTGGCTATGACTAGCTTGTATCAAATTAGTAGGGCAATAAAATATGAATTTGCAAAAAAAAAAGAATCTAAGTAATTTGACTCATTTCAAGAAAACAAATTGTAGTTTATCATGGTGAAGTAGTCAGGGAAAAGTATTCTAGGATTTAATCTCAGTGGATAAACAATCATAAGAATAGCTCAAATAGTTGTCATAGACAATTTTTATTTATAGTTTAATGTTGGTACTATTAAAGAAACTTGTAACTTTTGTCCATGGTACAGATGCAAGGTGGTACAAATATATAAGGATTATACAAATATAGGCAAGCAATTTTTATTGCTTGTATAATATGTATAAATTATCGTGTTCTTCCTATTCTACAAGTTTTTAATTATATCTATTAAAGCACAGATGACACAAATCCAAAGACTAATATTTACACTTGATGCAATTTTAAAATCAACTACAAAAAAAATCAGAATTTTGTGTTTTGAAGCATTTGCCGACAGAATTGGTATTTAAAGTCTAAACTAAAGCAAGTATCTCATTAAAAAAAAAGTAATTAAGTAGATAAAAAAATTTAATAACCACCAAGTGTAAATAAATTTGACAGTTTTTATTAGTTGAAAAATTTTGCATTTTTAATAATGACAATTTTAGAGGTCAGTCTCGAAATTAGAGATTAAGGTAATAAATATAATATGTATTCTGTGATACATATTGATAATATGTTTGCATAAAATATTATGATATATTGTTATGTACAACTATGAATGATGATTTCAATCACAATGAATGAATAAATTATTGATAAGAAATTACGGCCTACGAAGGTAATTGTCTATGAAAAAGGAGGTTAAATGTAAGGGTAATGAGACATATGTGGATACACACATGTAACATTCTATTATATTAAATTGTTCCATAAAATAAATATGACTATTTTTGTAGTGCCTTTTTAAAAGCAAAATATATTTTTATATGTTATATGATTTTCTTTTTCTTCTTGATTGTACATGTGCGAGACTGTTTTAAGTGAAAGGGGGACTTTAAACACCCTATATTCTGTCCACTCTTGTCTTCTTAGTATGAATGACTATGACCTTTGATTTTCAGCTGTCGATACTTAACATTTAGGAGTTCTGAGCGTCTCTTCATCAGAGCAATATCGTGTTGAGTTTTCGAGGTCGCGCAAAACTACTACTTATCCTACAAATATTATAAACAAGAAAGTTTGAGAGTATGGATGTATGGAGGTTTTCACGTTTTCACGAAAAAACTACTGGACGGAGTTTACATTAACATAGCTTATATACATGATAATAGCTCATCTACTTTTTAACCGACCGGAAAAATCTCTGCTCTTCGACACTTCATGCGGACGAAGCCGCGGGCCGAAAGGTAGTATACAATAAAGTAGACGTATTTCTTTAATATTATGTTATTGGAAGGTAGGTTAACAAAGCAGACACAAAAGCTGTCGTGGATCCCTAACTAAAATTGCAATGTTAAACCTAAGTAGGTATTAGTTTATTTACTGGCTATTTCCTTCCGCTTAGCCTCGTCCCTTCTTATATTAAATGATATTGGGTGGACTACTTAACTAGGGGATTTGATAAGGGCGCCAGTTTTTACGCAGAGCGGCTGCCACCTGAGCTCTAAAACCCATAAGGGAAACCAGGACTAATTCTAGATTAGGTCAAATTCAAACGTCGCAGCCTTAGATCTAAAGGGAGCTAACTCGTATTATATCGTAACTAATATAACTATATCGTATGATACGAGAAAATATAATTAACTAATTTTAATTATCTTTTCTCGTATCATAACATTCTAGAATTAGATTTAAAGATCGTTTTGCCGAAATTACTTAGATTTCTTCAATTATTGTTTAATCATTCTTTGAAGATTTAATTTGTTTTATTGATCGGTAGCTCTTCATAAGGTAGGTATATTAGATCTAGGGATGCGATATATGAATCCGGGTTTCCTCATAATATTTTCCTTGACTATAAGAGCAATCAGAAAATGTACTAAAGTTAGAAAAACTAATTGGTACATAGCGGGGTTCGAAATGGTGAGGACCTGGGCTACCGGAATTGAAGTCCGAAGCGCGTACCACTGCCTTAGTTTATAGGCTATCCCAGGTGCCTATACTTTGGCAGTCGAGGTCAGTCAAATTTTCGGCAATGTCAGTCGTAGCTAGACACCGATAACAATAGTTTTACCTATCTTAGTAGTAGTTAAAAGACTAGTTATAAAAATATTATGTTTGTTTTTCTTTAAAATATAAGGTACCTATACAGATTTATTTGTCCTCTCGTAGCGCGACAAGATTACTTATCTTCTGTTATCAAACTTACTCTGCACGCGATTATCTAACCATGTCAGACTTAGGTATATATGTTACTGGTTTTGTCTTGATTTAATCGACTTTTTATTTGATCACTTTAAAACGTAGTAATAAACTATATGTAACGATGTAATATAATATTACAATAAGTTTTAATAGATGTACGAATTTACTTTTCCCGGTTTCGGTCCGGGTTCCCCGCTTAGAATAGACCATCTGCCTCCCTATCAGGCAGCTAGTAAGAAGCGTGCATAGGTTAACTGGATCCCAACATTCGTCGTCATCGGATCCACCGTCTTACGTATTCCTGCCGCCATAATAACATGGTTGTGATCCGGTCCGGATTGTGATCAGGCCTACCCTGCCAGTAGCCTGTCACATACTATCTAACAACCCGACCACGGACAGTGACGCACCCACAACATCTACAGTGTCTGTAGCCCTCGGTTGTCTCTTACCAGCAGGAAACCCGCGTGCTTGCTCGCTGTTTTATCCCATAAAAAATATAATTGACGTTATCATTAAAAAAATAGGTAGGTAGATACGTCTCTTAATCAATCAGCCTTACCGGCTGAACCAATCGACGTGAAATTTGGAACGCGAGTAGAGGATTCTATGAGAGAGCTACATACGAAATATTTATGTTTACTACAAGGGTATACTTATTTACGAAGGTACATCCGGGGGCAACTTCTCTGTATTAAAAGATCTTGAGTGACTTCAAACTAGATGGGATATTTTAGTCTACCAAAGTTAGATGGGACAAGGGAGGATGTGGATAATCTATTCGTATAAACCTAAGTTCGTATAACCTATTATACTTAACCCTTCTGCGCTAATGCCTTCTATTATCGTATTTTTATTTGCTTAAGGTCTAAGATGGTGTTTGTTTATAAACTAAAGCAGTATTATATTTAATGTTAAATAATTCTAATAGATGACAAAAGTGGCAACATAGATATTACGACAGAGCTGCAACAACGAAAATAACTCTTATTTTTTCGCAATTTTACTAACAAGTTTATTTAAACTAACTGCTTAATATTCTGCGCTCTAGGTGGGTGATAGCTCTATATTAATATTATTTTTCTGCTGACATTCTTGTATTTATAAGTAAGCAATTAATGATTCAGTATATTTCTATGGATCCGTCGTGAATCTATGCCGGGAACGGGTATGATGACTTTTAGTAAGTTAATGTTTTGCACACCCTAATACCTCTTTTGTAGGTATATCTACCTACTAGTTCTACCTTACACTCGTTCAATTTGAATCTACACTCGTGTAGTTCCACCGAACATCAATGCAGTTATACTTATACCCTAAACTCGTTCAGTTATACCTTACACTCATTCAAATATACTTCACTTCCTTTTAGTTATTATGAACATTATCTTTGAGATACATTTCTCCAATTTTTTATTCTGTTTTAATTTACAGGCCTTGGTCTTGACATCGATAGATGAATTCCGACGACCACTGGAAAAAGTTTCGACGACACAGTCGGCGACTTTATCAGCCACTGGACTCATATGGACACGTTACTGTCTAGTCATTAGACCAATCAACTACGCACTTTCTCTGTGTAATTTTTCTTTAGGGCTTGCCAATGGAATTCAGTGCTTCAGGGCTTATCGATATCAAAGAAATATGGCAATCGCTAAGATTTAAAACTAAAGATCTACTCAACAATCGCAATATCATCGCAAGGCGAAATTTCTTTTTGAAAAACAAATAACTTTAGGCCTAAAGTTTTTAAATGTGAGAATTAAGATAGATATAAAACTTCCTATTTATTTATATTAGGTAAATAGAAAACAATTTTGTCATCAAAAAAGCATAAACCTTTTTCAATCTACTGAAACTAATAATTTATTATTTCGTATTGCGGTGATATTGCGTATAGATAGTCAAAAGGCAAAATAAACTATACAACAAAATAAAAAAGCAAAAATTAATCATAAAAAACTAGCGACTAGGAAAAGTCACGCGATTCGAATAGTATAAGTATTATATAACTAACTCATTTCAGTTTTTGTGGCTATTTTTCGATCAAAAGTATTGAACAGGCGTCATGGTGAAGCAACGATTATTAATTTTTAAGATTTCAAAATGGTAAAGGTACAAAAGTGGAAACGTTACGTCAAAAAGCATATGTCTCTTTCTTTTCTTTTTGCTATACCTTATTATTATAATATATCTGTATTTGTCGGTATGTAACTATAATATTTGTTATGAAATTTACTTCCAGCAATAATGCATTACGCTCCAAATATACCTATATAAAGCTATATATTATACATATGTAGATACCTATATAAAGCTATATATTCGATTTATTTTTCCTTTTTTCATAAATAATTTAAAAAGAGATTATTGATAAATCGCTATAATAGAATTTAATTCATTTTTAATTTTCTTTTTCTTTATCTAATACTTTACATTTTCTTGAAAAAATCTAATCTAATTTTAACTAAATAATGCTTGAAAACCGATCTCGTTTTTTACTGATATAAATTTCTAAGAAACTAAATTACTTTAGTTTTCTTAGGTCAGTTTTTCGGACTTACCTACTTGGTATTTTAAACGCAAGAATCTTGCCAGCCAATATGTGCAATTGCAATGTTGGATAAATAAACTTTAGGTGACATTCCAATGCTGCCAACTCTAGATAATTGTAACAAGTTCAATTATTGTTTTTGAAAAAACGGGTCCAAATAATAAGATAGTAACGTGCACCATTAACAGATAAAAATATACGTTATGTTCCGCTCGAATCGCAAATCCCGTAAGGTTGTTTTGATTTAATAAGTAGGTATCAGAATGTCACATTGGGTTTCTTTTAGTTTTAAGTGTAGTGAATTTATGAAAATAGTACAAAATATATAAATAATAAATAGTACAAATCGGACGTACAAGGTACAAACTATATTATTTAATAGTCACAATGTATAATAGTCATTAGTCAATTTGATGCGTTAAGCGTTTAGCGATAAAAATATGAAAGTCATTCATTTATATTTTTTTGTTGCGCTAACGATTTCAAATTTTGTTACAAATTTTCACTAGTCTGTCTAGTTACTTTGAAGTTAAAGTTAGATAAACACTAAGGTTAAATTTAAAAAGCCGCAATATCTAAGTCAAATTCTGAAGCAGAGGTGCTACAGTACGCCATACTATCTTTTTACATAATTTTAGGTTTTTATATCCTTTATTAAATATATGTTAAGGTACATACCTACGTTTAACCCTATAATGTATTAGAATTATAATACTCCACTTTTACTTTCAGAACTTTATTTATTTTCGCTTAATTATATGTACTTATTGTAACCATAAAACACTTAATATAACTTAGACATTTAAAAAATGTGTAATACATCTTATTCGAATTATATACCTACCTACTCCACTTTATTTTGTCTAAGTACTTACTACGAATTTATTTGAAACTTTTTTATTTTCTCTTTTAAGTTTAAGAAACATTATATACCTACCTATATACCATTTATTAGTTTCTTTTATTGTATATCTACTTATATATAATGTGAAACACATCGTATGTCAATATTTTAAGCATTTACCAATGTATTATATGCATGTACTTTGATTTCGTATTATTACATTTTATTTTTACTGATCCTTAATAATAATTAGTAAAATAATCAACCACATGGCACAATTTTGGTAAAACCAATATAATATCTAAATACTGTTGTATCCAAGTACGTACTAATTATATGTATTTACTTTATGCTTACTAATTATAAATAAGTATTTATCTAATATATTATATTACTCCTCTTTTACTTTTACTCAGAACTTTATTTACTTTTGTTTAATTATATCAAATTATTGTAAACTTAAAATACTTAAGGCGTCATCCATAAATTACGTCACACGAAGTTTATGATTTTTGCCCCTCCCCCCGTCCTTGTGACAGCTGGTCACATTTGTGAGACTCCCCCTCCCCCTTCCTAGTGTGACGTCACATTTTTTGAATTTTTTTTAATGAATAATTGAATGAAAACAGTGGTTCCGAAATAGTTTTTAAATAAAATTAACGTCAAATCAAATTATTAAGGAAACAAAAACGATAAATTATATTAATTAGAGAATTTATGAAAGGGTGCCTAGGCAGTTGGTAAGTTATTACTTTTAGTCGAAATTTGATGATAATATATTTTCTTGATATAGAATGGTCGACAAAACAATTTTTATGTTATATTTACACAAATAAGTTGTACATTATTTGAGGTTTTAGTAAAGAAATAATTTGAAGTTCATGTTTTAACACTTACCTACTCGTAGATTATAATAGATTGAAATGTGACATCAAGAAATTTAGGACCCCTAACAAACCTTTGTCACACAATGTCATAGATCGTCTACCCCCTCCCCCGTAACGTGTGACGATATTTAAGGATAACTCCTAACATCTTTTAGACTTTTAAAAATTTGACATAAAACATATTCGAATTATTTACTCCACTTTATTTTGTCTATTATGAAATTATATTAAACTTTTTTATTTTCTCTTTTATAGTTTTTTAAGATAATATCCTATACCTACTTAACTATCTACTCTTTATCAATTACTTCTATTGTATGTATAGTTATACATTATCTTTAACACATCGTATGTTATTAATATTTTAGGCATTTACTTATGTATTCTGTGCATTTACTTTGATTCGTATTTTACTTACTGAACATTTCCTTTTAACTAAAAATTTTCTATTTGATACAATTACTTATTACCTAATAGTCATGTATGCATATATACCTACCTAATAAGTATAATATATAAGTACAATTAATATTTTACTTAATACCTACTAACAATAGATATTTTTAATCTCTGTTTTCAATCAGAGGTAGAAGTAATATTTTTTTATAATTTTTTGCAAATTTATACCGATTGAAGCAAAATAAGTAGTTTATTTTTGATGAGACATAAAAGTAAAAAAGAAATAAAATAAAACTATGTATGTACTTATGTCGTATTTATACATAATATACTTACCTAATGTTTAAAAATCAACAAAAAAATCACTTTGCTCCAAGACGTAATTTGCTTTAAATAAAAAAAAATAGAATATTACTTTTTAAGTGACTTTAAAAAATAAAATATAATTTGTTTGTTAAGTAAAAACCTCTTATTCTACAATGCTAATATTAAAAAAAATAGTAGTTATGGCGCAGCTGGTCCCAAAATTTGAAACGCAATATATGTAGCACTGAAACCCATAAAATATGGTTTTGCTTTAAATAAATAACTGATAAAATATCATAATTTTTTTTTCGTCACTCAGTCCGAGTGTATTGGGTAGGTTAGTAATGCTTTAGAAAAAGTAAATTGTATATATGAATGTAATAAAAACATGTACCTACTTTTTCAAATTTTACATATAACTAGCTGCGCCCGCGACTTTTTATTTAATTATTTTATATATTTCTAACATGAAATTCTAAAATAATAGACGTAGCCTAAGTAGTTCATTATTACATCAGCTATCTGCCAGTGAAAGTTCCGTCAAAATCGGTCCAGTCGTTCCAGAGATTAGTACTTTACAAAGAGACAGACAGACAGAAATTGTAAAAATTGATGTTTTGGCATATGTTTCTTATAAACCTACATATGCGTGAAGTAAAGATTTTAATATTACATACGGACACTCCAATATTCTTTTATTTCTATAGATTGAAAATTATTTTTCTAATAGCTGACCGGCTTAACTTTTTACAGCATCATGAGGGCTAAAACTTTAATTAGGTACCTACCTACTTAAAAAGTTTATGACGTGTTTGTGGAAGGTGAAGGTGAAATTTCATACGCTAATGATGAAAAATATGGAATAAATTTATATATGATTTATTATATGGGAACAAATAAATAAATGCTTTTACAATTTTTTTTTCCTTTTTAATCGAAACGTCCCAAATTTAACAAATGGTATTGTATTCTAGCGTCGATTTTTTGTGATATTTATTGAAATTGTTTAGTGTAGAAATTTATTGAAATTCTCAAAGTAGGTAATTAATAAGTTTCTATATTTATCTCCATAATTATATGTAAGTTCGTCATTCATTTATATTTCATGTGATATGACAGCTAAACAATCACACTGTTTTCTTGATTTTAAGAGACAATTGGGGTCCATAGATCTGGATCTTACTATGTAGAGTAATAATACAAGCGCTTTTGCAAACGTGTGGACGATGTTTCAACTCTGTTGCTATTGTTGTCGATCTCTTGACCAATGCGTTAGAATATCATTATGCAGCAGGAATAGATAAGATGGAGCACGTGCATCCCGCGAAAGTTTCTGAGTATCATCTACCACTTACGGTTTTATTGGTAATAACACATTTAACGCACGCTTCTTAGCAGCTGCCTGAAAGGGAGACAAGTGATCTGTTTTTACTTGAGGAACCTGCTGTCACCACAGCAAAAAGTAGAACGAATATTGTTTGTGAGTGGTGTGTGTGTGTGTGTGTGCATTCGTGCGTGAGTTCGTGATTGCGCGCGTGCGTGAGTTTGTGCATGCGCGCGTGCGTATGTGCATGTGTGTGGTACACTTTCACGCAAGAACTAGGTACCTACTGTAAGGATTTTCACAAAATTTACATTAATTTATGCTTATATGCGTAGGTACATAAAATAACACAGGTTACTTAGGAACTGACTACAATTCACGTAGGTAAAGCTGCGTGTGGTTAACTATTAAGCTTAAATTGTGGACTTGTTAGTATAGATGTAAAAATAAAAGAAGTTCGATTGCGCCATTTGTTGTTTTGTTGTACATAACTAAAATTTATATTACTCAAATTTTGCTTTATTTAATAAAACTAAACTAATTGGTTTACTAATTTATTGGTGAAAACTAGAAAAATCCGTTTAATTATTTTTACGTTTATCATGAACAGACGAAACAGACATGGTCAGGACTTTGTTGCATAATAATATTATGTACTATGCAGTAATAATTAATTGTGTCTTCAAACTTTTACTTTAGCTCTCATTTCTGTAAAGAAAGAAATATTTACGTGTATTTGTCAAGTCTCATGTAAAAGACACGTCAATTTATTTGTATAAAGACGTGTCCACTATGTTAAAAGTCTATTTCATTTGTATAAAGACGTGTGTGTCCACTATGTTAAATATTTATTTCATTCTGGCATTCTCACTCATATGAGGCCGGCTTTTTAATTAGCAATAATTTTTATTCACTACATCTACGAACTTGAAATACTAAACTTTGTTTTGCAAGATTGCAATACATAACTGTATTACTCCTAACGGAATCACCGTAACAAAAGTTACACTGTTAATAAAATAATTACTGCCTACCTTAAGATTGACAGTTGACACTGACTAATATCTGACAGTTTACGTGGAAGCGTATGAGTGATCGGCTGATTGCTGTTTGTTGATTTCTTGTTGTTGATTTTGGAAATTGTAACTTGAGTTGAAGTTCTGTAATATTTAATTCACCCAGCTAGAGGGTTTGCGATGTCCAAAAATATTTTAACAATAATATGTCCGATTGGTACTGGCGAGTGATTGCTTTGAAGGCTGCTTTCGTGCTTACATGTTTCGTTTGTTATCTAAAAGCCGATGATACCGTCCAAAAGCTACCATTCTGTAATCCTCATGCCGCGAAAGACACTTCAGGTCCCAACGAGTAAGTCCAAAACTCAAAACAATTTACAGAATTTCCATAAAATATTTTTTAAGAACGTTATAATATGTATAAAATGTTTATACATTTCAATATCATTATGTTCTAGAAAGATACAAGTTTAATTAGTGAAATTTAAAAAAATAATATTTTAGTGTAAATAATCAAAAATGGCCTTGTGTTTTCTGTACAATTACTTTGTATTACATAAACAATTTGTCAAGGTTTTTTTGTTATTGTTTGAAATAGTGCGCAGCTTAATGTTATGCTCATTTTTAATATAAATAAACAAGTGATAAGGTGTAAAGATCCTTTTAAGGGTAATTCTATTGTAACTTATTAAGTCTACATTCTCCTTGGCCTCCTACATTAAAAATGTTCTCTCCCACACTTATCAGTCTAATAATTAGAATAAAAAGTAAACTTTCACTATTTCCAAGTCATGGAATATCTTGCATATATGATGTTAAGGGCAATTAATGATTAAACATAGACAAACACATTTTTGCATAATACATAATATTTAAAACAAAGCTCCCTTGGATGAATAACTTAATAAACTAAACCATCTCCATATCACAGACTTCCAATGAGTTAAATACAAGCTGATATATAATTATTTTTTTTAGATATTTAGGTGAAAAATAATTTCAGTGATTGTTATATTATTAATATGTATAGTGTACAAAGAAAGTTTCAGATATCCTGGGACAAATTACATGAATCGATCTAAACCCAAAGTAAGCAAATGTATGCTTGTGTTATGGGTGTAAGTCAATGATATTAATACAACAGAGTACCAAATACTTATAACCTGACTACTTACACATAAGGTCTAACACCACGGCCTCAGGATAGGAAGGCAGCTAGAACTTCTATGTTGTCTATAGGCCAAGATTGTGTATTACCGTCAGAAAGCATGTGTGCGTGTTTGTTGTCTAATCCCAAAAACTTCTTTATTAATTGTGGCCTTCCATTTAAATTGATAAAAGCATCTTCTTCAAAACTTTTAAATTCACAAAAATAACACCGTAAGATTCAATTGTAGTTTTACAAGTAATTAATTAAAATTTTTAAATTTTTATAATTGATGTTTTATGTAATTTGATTACTTTTGTAGTTTAATGTTATTCATTGGATAGTTAAAGAAAACTATCTTTTCAGCCTCGTGATAGTGAGTACACTTGATGGGCGTGTAACAGCTTTCTCAACCGACAATGGAGTTAAAGCTTGGGCTCTAGAAACAAGACCATTACTATCATCAAACTTACATCATGTGGAGGTTAGTTCTTTTAAGATCCTTACTACTTTTATGTATATGAAGGTAATCTTATACATGTTATTATAAACAAAATTATAAATAAACTTTAATATTATTTATTTGTTGTATATGTGTGATAAGAAATTGTTATAAAATGTTTAAATATGTTTTACCACATTGTACTGTGCACACATATAAATATCTTCACACTAAGTCTCTTGGGGGTTATTTCGAGATACATTGGTATTGAATTCCAAGTGTCATGATCCCTACATACTTGCTTGACCATTGTGGTTAGCAAATTGAAAAATACATTGAAATATCTAGATAAACAATTCCTTTTTTAAAGATTGATTCATTTTCATATAGTAATAAAATTTTGTAGGTAGAAAGGCCAATCATCGCCGCATAAAACCTCTTTTCCATATACGCATAATACACTGAAAAAAAATAAACTTTAGA
>DVZL01003308.1:0-14141 GCA_018236625.1 Lasaia peninsularis
ATTGTTTAAAAAAATTAAAAAAAACACATGCATATTCCTTATTGCGTGGGTACGGCTATTATTATTACTGCCGCATCTAGCGGGGCGGGCGGCGGTAGTTTTTTGCTCTGTGAAGGACAGCTTAAATTATTAAGTACCTATGTACAATGCACTTACATGTATTATTGCGAATATTACGTGACCTTGCGTTATCAAGTGCTGCGAATTCAAACCAGTATCCATAATATTACTATACAAAATTATCTGGTTGTAATATCTACTCAATTTTAAATAATTGGTTATCTAAATAACACTAAGTAATGGAGCCTAGGGTATAAACACTACATAGGTAGGTAGGTACCCAAAGAGACATTACTGACGTCTGTCAGATGATAGTATCCGGAAAAACGATACAATGCTAGCTAGCTCCGTGTCGGCCGGGTCCCCTGTATAGAATAGACCATCTGCCTCACTACCAGGCAGCTCGTAAGAGGCGAGTATAAGTTAACTGGATCACTTCCAACATGACCACTGGTGGTCGAGTGCTGCGTAGCAACTCACCCGGGTAGGGATCCACCGCCTTACCAAATTCTGCCGCCATAATGACGTTTTCGGTCTGGAGGGTTGACTCGCACATACGGTCTGTCGATTGGATCACATACAATGACGCGCCTACATCATCTATGGTGTCTCTTACCATAAGTAGATTCTTGTACTTGTTCGCCGTCTTATACCATAAAAAAGCTTAGCTGCTAGCTGCTAGAGCGTCATTTTTTTATTTTGACGCTAAATTAACATCAAATCAGCACTGACTTTTTGGGCGAATAATTTTTGAATTCTATTCACTGTACTTAGTTGATTTTTTGGCTTTATTTAAAGCTTGCATTGATTCGTTTAAAATTTTATTTTGGCACAAAATACTGCTCACTTTATAGATGTACATTAACTGTGAATTACTATAAGAACAGCAACCACATTAATTTCATTAAATAGCTTCAGTAAAATCTATACATTGGGATTATTTCGTTGAGAAAAAATATTATGACTATTAACCACTGTGTAATAAAACAACAGATTAAAGTTTAAAGTATATTTTCATATAAATTATTTGCAGTTCTTTTTATACATTAGACTACATAACAAACACATTTCCCTATTATGTCACACTTATTTAATTGGTGCTTTAGTCTTAAAAGTATTTGACAAAGTACTAAGCCTCGTATGGTTGTATTTTATTTCTGTCACAAAATGAATTAAATAAACATTTCTTTAAAATACTGAAATAGATACCTTAAAATCAGTTTAAAAGATTCTTACAGGTGTATGATTATACACGATCATTAATAAAAAAATATTTTGGTTTTTGAATAACAAAAAATAAATCTGACTAATTAGAAGAAGGCAAATCCTTATTAAGAAAATATATCCAAAAGCGTATTCTTTGAGTCGAGTAGTCAATCTCACTTAGCTCATAACAGCCATTGTGTGTCTGCGACATGGCCATTATAAGGTTGATAGATCATCTAATGATTTATGATCACTAGTATATTCTATGAGCATGAGAATATTTTACAAAAAAGATTCTTATATGATTGAATGAAGAGAATCTCCCATTTTAACCAATTTAAAAGTTAAACATAAAATAGTACAATATTGTTAGCATATTGTTTATCAGTCATTGTAAAATTAGGGTACAAAATTATACTTTATTGTTTTTGACATGTTGAAATACAAACACCACCACACAGGCCACTCTTCCAGTTCTTGTAAAGCAACATGAGATTGAAGGTATATTATAATTTCAAAGTTTATTATTACCCGAACCATTAAATAAATATCACCATTACATGATGACTCCAAAACACTTTGACTAAGCTAATTAAAGATATCAATAAATAATAACAACAAGACAATAACCCGAGGACCATTTTCAACTGCAGGCCAAGTTATTTTTATGTGAGACATAATGAATGCAGTGTATTTTATAATATTAAACATTTAAAATAAAACTTTTTTTAAATGTTGACTTACTTTGCCTTTCTTTAGTCCTATTAATATTAATCTGACATTAGTAAAATTTACTGAATGAACTATTGCATCAAAACAATCTAACTTGCAAATAGCTCAAGAAATAGTTATATGTCCCAAAGTGACAGAAATATTAAAATGTTTTACACAAAGTTAAACACTGAAAATAAATACTTAAACACAGGTGCAACCCACATGGATGTGGAGTTTATTTTTTTTTCTATTTTCTATCTCACATGTATTGTGCAGATAAGATATAGCATGGTCCAATTTTAACCAAAACAAGATTTACAATTTAGCCAAAGCCAGAAATTAAAGATGGTCTATTATAAAACAAATATCTATTAACATCGAAAAGTAATATTTCGTCCCAACATTTGGCATATACATTCCTTAAATTTCGTCTAATCATCAAGAGAAACTAATACAAATTTTAATACACTTCTTGCTAATCAAACAATAATCCATGATTGTAGTAAACTTTCCGATTATCAATAGATATCCATGCTATGATATAGTAACATATTGCCTTTAAATTTCAACTAGGCACCCTATTATTATAATTAATTTGAATGTACATAATTTTTCAGAATCAATTCAATTATACTCGGTTATTTAAGCCCTGATAACTGCTGAACATATTTTTTTTCTTGTTTTTGTTTAGTAATTAACTATCACGTTTACATATAAAAAATCAGAAATAAATGCGCCATATTTATTATATTATAATAATATAAAGTAAGTATACTTACTTAGAATTTAAATTTTGAGGGCTATTTACCATTGTTTGTTTAACGTGTTATGAGCTCAGACAGCACTTAAGTAATATATTTTGATATGATTCATACATCATTTTCACGTAAGGGCAGAATTTTGTACTCTAAAATTATTTTCCGCGAGCATATTTGGCAGTTGTCCGGAACTTAAGTTGGACTTAACATAATCTTTGGCTTCGGCAAAATGGTTAGGCGAAAGCCAAATTATTTGATATTTATATCTGCTTCGGCGAAATGGCAAGTCGAGAGCCAATTAACTTGACATCAGTTTGGCTTGGACCAATAACTGGCATTCAGTCCACTACTGTAATATTTCATGGCACATATTTTACCTTTACTTTGTCCATTTTAGCCTGTTTAAAAATATGTTATCGTTAAACATTGCAAAAATTTATGTTTTATATAAATTTTTCTACCTAAAACCTTAATCCAACATTTTTTATTAATATTATTGATAAAATGTTATTGTTTAGGAACAAATTAAGAATAAATGTGTAATTCTAAACAGTTAGTTGAGAAATAAATAAATAGAACTCTATAAAATAATGTGATGATTCCTTATTTTAATGGACAAGAATAGGCATTATAGATTTTTTTAAAACTAAAACGTTCCTCATAGAAACAAACATTCAAGTGTGAAGTCGCACAGATTAGATGCATGAAATTCAGTCTTGCTTATATTTCTCCGATAACTCTATATACAAATATGATGCTTAACAAAACTTTTGCATAAATATTTCACTATAATTGAGTCCCATATTAAATACTTACAAAATAATACAAAGGTTATTTAACTATAATTAATATTAGTTTGTTGGTATGGTCAAAGGTGCCGGCCCTTTATTCTAGTCGCCTGTACTAGAGTGAATACAATGTATAATTTGTACAAGTCACACAAATGTACAAAAGGACAATATATGTCCTCGATCTAGTGCATACTTAAACATACTAATGCCTTCAGATACATTGTCCTAATACCCTAATATCTTCGCTAGGCATAATTTTAATGCGATTGAACTAAACTAAAGTACAGATCTAGATGTTAAATTGAATAAGGATATTCACCAAGATAGTCTATTAAAGTTGAGGGTAGTGGTAAAAGTCTGTGTTTCGGTGCACACCAAAGTTTTGGAGTGAGAGGATTTGAATCGAGGGCTTTATGGACAGCTAGTCGAGCTGAATGTAGGAGGGACGGTGGAGACTTCCTAAGGGGGGATTTGAGAAGGACTGGTGAATGTGGGCAACCTTCACGATCAACCCACACGGTTCCTGCTGAACCTCGTTCTCCGACTTGTGTGTAGTGCTGCACCAATTCAACAACACACCGAAACCTGGGCATGTACCTTGCAAGTGGTCTGTCACAATCTAACCTGAAAAGATAAGCTTCTATTAACTTCAAATTATGAAGAAAACAGTACAGTGGTAATAGTAGCATCGCAAACCTGAGACTCAAATTATTAAGACTTAAGACCCTGCCATTTAAGACTACTTTCGAGAAACTATCTGGACCGCAACAGCAAGAACATCGAAAGTGGACCAGGAAGCAGTAATAATTTACATTCATTGGTAAATAAACGTAAGTTATTATTCCAATTCTTTGTAAACTTTTATATTGTAGGGAACCATCTAACACTATTACAAATGAAATATTTAAGGAAACAAGAAATAAAATAATAGCATGTGTACCTTGGAATTACCATCTTATGTGTCATGGTTGTCTTTGGCCTCTTAACATTTTATATGTATAGTCTTACGTAACTATTCATTTAAATTAGCTGACCCAGAAAAACCATTACAAGGAGAAACAATGACACACCTCCAATGAACTGAATGAAGTCCATAATGTTGAGTCAATATGTTATCTAGCGTTTGTGTTGTTTTCTTGCAGTTATTAATGAGAATGGAATGTTTGTTATGAACTAAGGAAGTTGTCTATTATAAATAAGCTTACTTCTGTAGTATAATTGAACAATTTATTTGTGGCAAATAATTTATCAAGCCATTTTATGATTGCGATGTCAAAGAAAAAATTGTTGATACATTGATCTCGATTACACTGCCGTAGTAATCGAGAGGGCAGTAAGTCACAGATGGCTGTTTTTTTATTATTTTTTATTCTGAATGTAAGTCAAACGAGCTTTCTTTCTATCCAGGTGTCAAAAATATACGTAAATTAGAAATGCATTTTCTTGTTTGATAAAGATTAGTAAAAACAGTAAATTTTCTAGAAAGCCATTTTCTCGAAACCGCATTTATTGACTTACTGCTGTATCGATTGCCAGGGCAGAATAATCAAACATGTTAGGTAAAATTTAAGATAATTTTATTGGTCAGGTCTCCATACTTTTTTATTCTCTTCTTCTTAATTGATAGCGCTTCCCAGTGTTTAAGGAAAATGATAAAATGTCTTAGTATCAAATTGCAACTCCATTAAAATCTTGAGTTATAATACTGGCAGGGCAGGCAATACTATGAGAAAGCAAATATACAAGAAATAATATTTACCTAAAGAAACTTTGTTCATAATGTAGTCGGACAGATGTAGGTCCTCTCTCAGTTTGAACAGATAATGAGAAAATGAAATTCCTATCTCCTGAGTCTCTTATTAAAAATGCTCCAACACTGGCATCTTTAAGTAAACTTCGAGCACCCTGGAAAATAAAAATGACAAACATTGTAAATTTCGCATTTTCACCTCTCTTAAAATTATTAATAAAAGGGTAAAGTTTCTTTTGATTTTGTGATTATTATCATTCAAAACATGTTCTATCATTTACATAATATGACATGCAAAAGATTTCAACACTAACAATTAGACGGTGTAAACTGTTAGTGTGTTGTATTAACTTAGGGGTTAGATCTATTTGTGCAATTATTTTTAAAACATTAGTATTTTACATAATCCAGGAGTAAAAAGTTTCAACAAAAATAAATTTCATCCTATTTCCTTAGTTAATATTCACTTTTAAACAGACTATGTCAATGTTACAGGACAAGACAAGAAATTAAGTTGTGTTAATGGCAGTTATTCCGGTGCAAAGAGTAATAAGTAACTTTAAATTGCCGGGAAAGTTGCAAGCGACAGCTTTTTTAAATATTTCCTCACAAAAAAGGTCAACTAAAAATATTCATATTACGACACACCTCCCATTATTCATATCAAATTATGTATTGAAAAGGCTAAACTTATTTAATTAAATATGGAAATCAGAAAAAGAAGGGGCATAAGAATGTTGAAAGGTCAACATCCAGTAGTCACTAGTAACAAACGCTGATAAGATAAGAGCATAGTATGATAACATTCATATTTTTTCCATGAAATAGAAAAAATACTATATAGATAATACATAGATAACACAATATACTAGTACTTTTCAGTGTTGATGCCATTTTGGGGACCTTCTTGTTGGTCAAGGGGTTAGTGTATATGCCTAAGCCCATCAACAAACCGCGAGACTGGTTTGATTCCCAACGGGAACACTCATATGTGTGATGAATATAAAAATCTGTTTTTCTAGGTCCGAGTATTTATTAAATTTATCAAGAATAAAAATATCTATTTATATCTTCATATTAGTGTCATTGTTTAGCACCCATAACACAAGCATTTAATTTGCTTATTTTGGGTAGCTTGTGTTGGTGTAATTTGTCCAGTAATATTTAATTATTGTTATTATTATCTATTGTAAAGTAATTTGCTTCTCTCACATGATGTAATGAGATATTGGGGTGAAAATTATTCTATACATATACATCATTAGATATCTATTTATCAGATAACATCAACAGTCTTAATGTTACAATCTAAATCTCACACAAACACATGATTTTTAGTCTCAATCTACACAATCTTTTACATATGCAACATTATACTAGTATTAAAAGTCAAGGTTGTAACTACACACTCTATCAAACATGTTATCAAGATCATTGTGTGTAGTTATTATCAATAATGCGTAATCAGTACTGGATAATTCTTACCAAGCAAGTGTTTCTTTTGCCGGTTCTTAGAAATATAATCAATTAGCTTTGCATCTGCTTTTGCCCACCTATATTGAACTAGGCAAGTTAGGCCTTGTATAAGGATTTGGTTTATTGGAACATTTCAATTCTGAAGGAAAGTTGAATTGTTTGTTGTACTATATAATATATAGATATTAAGGAGTACAAATGGTGGTGAAACTAAAGAGAACATGCAGCAGAATTATGTAAAAAATAAAACCAACCTGCCAATCCAAATTTCCATAGTACCACCCAGATAATCTTAAAGCTCTGAGGGTATCCGCCAGTCTCCTGAGTTCATCATTATTAGGTGTAGGTAGGAATGGAGATGATGGTGTAGCACAAAGTGGTGAGTGTGGCAAGTAGGTGGGCTGTAGTGTGAATGGGGGTGTTAATGGCGAAATTGGCGTTTGTGCTTGTGTTTTCGGACAGCCAAGTGATATCCTCAACTCATGTCTGCAGTTTGGACAGCAAGCAACTCCTGTCGACCATTTGTTGTGTGGTACCCCAACTTCCACACATGCATCTGTAACAAAAATAGATAACATTAAAAACAAATAATAAAACTCTCCATTTGATTGCAAGTGTTACATTATAAACTCAGGTTGGCAAATAATTTATACATATGCAATATCTCTAGGGCCAATATTTCCTATTTCTGTTAGTTTCTGACCTTCCATTATTGATATCATTTATAATAATTATTTTGTGATACAAGCAGAAATACCTAGACTAATACTTTCTAACTTTACTTAGTAAGTTTTGATAATATTTAAAACCCAACCAAACCAATTACTTTCATTTTTGATAAAGTAACATGAAATATTTCGTAATTTAGTTAGAAATTGAAATATGTTATCTATAAATGATACTATATATACTATTTCTTAATTATATTGTAGATGAGATCATAATAATTTTCTTATCTTTTTTTAAAGTTTACACACTCAATGATGTTCTTCCTATCACACTTTATAAAAATAGATTCACACATATTTACATAGACATAATATGTACGTAAGTGGTACAAATACACAATTAATTTGTTATCATTTTACAAAGTACATAGTTATATCTTAATTCTTCACACTAGTACTAAGTAGTAATCCACACTAGACGAGGCATGGATACCAATACCTTACCTTTAATAAATATATTTTTAATTTTTTCTATTAGAGAAAATTATGCAAAGTTAACCTATTCCTACTATTTTTTAATTTATTTAGTAAAGTTAAAACAAAATAACACAATATTATTATTAATGTAAAATCAAAAGGATTTATTTTAAAAAATACACAATATGTTGATTACGCACATAATAATTTCTAAAGCGTATGGTAGATATTTGTCGAATAATCATATTTTATCTGTTTTATGCCGTGGTCAAAACAAGAAAACTAAACTTTAAAAAAATTATTGTTGTTTTTTTCTACAATGTTTATTGAATTTTTGAGCGGATTACAGAGGCAGTTGTATATTTGTAAAATGTAAACTCACTTTGTGGAGGTAGTCTCGTTGCTATAGTCATATTTAACGAACAAAGCTTAGCGTCTCGCCTTTGAATTAAGCACATTTGCTGGTCACTTTTCGGTGGACTATTATCTGTCCCACCTGCCTTGTCTACGGAGGCCACGATTAAGAAATCAACACAAAAATGTTTTAACTAAGCAATGACGACATGCTACACGTTAGCCACAATATCTTCCAACACTGCAAGTTAATTAATCAAATAAACGCACTATGAAAATGTGGAATGCTAAAACTGAATAGGCACATGCACAATTTATTATAATTGACACTTGACACTAGTGACACCAAGTACTGACATATAACATTTTTCAAACTTTTATTCCCTTTAATTTAGCACAGATCACTTAAGTGTAGCACCTTTTCAAAGTCCTGCCCTGGATTTTAAATTTGCAATATGCTTTATTTAAATCACTATAACGCCATTCGATTGTAAAAGTGTATTTTTAATCAATAATTCAAATGGAATTTTTGTACACCTTAAGTTAGGTAGAACGCGAGAATATCAGTTGAACTCGCGTCGCAGACTGAACAGTGAATAATGAAAATGCTGGACGCTCTACTCGAGCGATAAACGAGTGGGGATCTAGCAAGACAGTCGTTATTTGCCATTGCTACGAAATATTAGGTTGTACGCATGGAACTTGTGAGGCGACATTGAAGTAAAATAAAAATTTTAAGTTCATTCATTGTTTTCTAAAAGGGGCCAGCCGCCAGAATGTAATATGTACGATATGCAAATTTATTAGAAAGCGCGCTGTTATTTTTTGAGTAAATAGTAGTGACTACTTTTTATAATAATTATTAGTATTTAAGACTAAAAATAGATCTTATAATAATCTGTATAGGTGATACAGTAATTATGTTAATTTCTAACTCTGTTTACCCTTTTAACGACGGATAGATGAGAAAATCCGACATTCAATTCAGTAATAATTGTAATGAGTAAAAAAATAAGTTCTATGTCCACTGGGTAGTACTGAGTACTGAGAACACAGTGAATAGTCTATGTATTGAATTTTTAGACACGACTAGTTAATATAGAATCTTTTGTAGCGATTCGGTATTATTGATTTTATTGTTGTAGGTATATTGTGTATTTGGATAATAGATTAGGTTCTGCGATAACGCCATTGTTCGAACTAGAACAAAAGTTTTTAAACTAAATCTAGAATATTTAGTGATATAATAAAAATGTATATTAAAACTTACTTATCTCATAATTTTATATGAACATTAACCGTAAAGTTATTTTGAAAGAGTAGGTAAGTACCTACTTCTTTCATGACATTGTAACAAAAAATATAATAAAATCGGACTGATTAAATGAATAATATAATAAATTTTTGTTTCAGCTACCTTACAAAAAACTTCATAAAAAGAAACATGAAAAAGTTGAAACAAAATTGATAGTTAAAATCGCAGGTGTTCAATTCGTATTCAAAATTTAAACGCGCTATTGAGAGCGAGTTCCACGTACTGCGATTATATTTGGCATTCTCAGAATCCCTACCTGCGAAGCTTTCACATGCACAACGGAACCATCTGCCGAGTGCCGACTGTCGAGAGCTGCTTACCAAATGGCTAGGGTTGTGATACTTTTAGTTTTATGTATGTTGAGATTTGATTTAAGTAATAATATTAATGTTTTTTATTTTATTTTATTTGTTACTTAATTTGTAAGAAAGTTTTAAGCTTATAAACTACAATACAATCAATCTTGTCGACAATCCACACTTTAAAAGTGGTTAATTACGAAATTATAATCATTTGAACAAAAGTTCCCGCAACATAGACTTTTGTAGTAAATAGTTAAGCATCTTTCTAATCTGTTTATTTATATTTTTTTCATAAAAAAATGTATTTCTCGCGAGACCTATGTTTGATTACTTGTCCTTTATTTTATATTTGGCATAAAATTTGTTAATTACATGCTGCATTTAATGATAAACGCTGAGAATGGCATCCCTGAAATAAACACTACAGCAGCTGCGTTTATAAGATTTTCCGTCTAATACTAAATACAAGTACATACTTTATATCATATTGTATCTGTAAGCCTTAAATGTTCTGAATATTTTTAGTGAACGTTTGTAAGTTTTATCTTTTTCTTGTGAACTGGAAATACTACAATACATACACATATATCTTCACACCAAGCAAGGCTGAGGGTACAGAGTGCCATATGTCACGACTCTTTGCCACTCTTCCTCCACATTAATGACTCTCTTTGTACTATCTGTGAGTGCCTTGTTATACGTATTTGTGTACAATGAAAAATTAAATAAATAAATCAATGCAGAAAGAGAAAGCGAACATATTATTAATTTATATTAACAAATGAATAGTATTATTCATTTGTTACTTTTTGTATTATAATATTGTATAATGATATATGGTCATTACATATGTACATGATTAGATCTCACTATTTCTGTATCTGATTTGCAAATAAAACCATTTCATGGAACGTGTGGCAACATGACGCATAATATTCTTGCAACAACAGTTTAAAATTAAACTGTCGAGCTATACAATTTGTGTTAAACAAATATTACTTACCTATTCTTAGTTCAAGGTAAATTAAAGTAGGTGATCTGTGCGGTTCAAAGAAATTTTTACCATTTAATTTCACAGTACCTACCGTTCTATATACACTACTTGTGTTTAGAAAAAATACCGTAACCCAATATCCCTGAAGGTGTAGGTTGTATATACTTATGCCCATGATTAGCCAAGGATATTAAGTCCTAGAATGACAGGTAGCCATATGGGACACAAATTCAATCTCAGGCAATGTTATGTAAATATTATATGCTCGTACATACATACGTGACCTCCCTTTTGAAGTCTAACTATTAAAAAGTAGACATCTCACAAACTCAATTTCAATTGTAACTTATTTGTATTCTTACTAGCTTTTCGCCCGCGTGTATTATCTAAGCGCAGTGTTAATACTTATTGTGTAAAAGATTAGTTTTTCCGTGAAAGAGTAACAAACTTCCCTACATACATCCATCCATACTTACAAATTTTCGCTTTTATAATATTAGTAGGATTATATTACGAGGTGATTCTAAGTTTCTGTAATATTGTGCGACATCGCTTACATATATATTCTGAACAATGTACGTATGTGTAGCGTTTCGAGCCATATTACGGCCTTCTAGGAACTTCATGTCGTAAACAAGACAGCGGTGGTTGAACCGGTTGGTAAATACAAACAAATTTATTCGTAATGTACAATTTATACTTAATAATTACAAACTATACTTCTATAGTACATAAATATATAGCTGGGGTATTGTGGTAAGGTTAGGAACGAGCATTTGAAAAATAATTACCGTTCTTGCCTATTTGAAACTAGAAAAAAAAAAAGAAATTAAATCGTCTAATTCTACTTTCGCTTTTAACGGCATGTCCAATCAAAATAATTGAAATGATGTATTGTTTTAATTTCACGATTGTTTGTGGGCTCGGCGACGTTACGACGCGTATTTCTAGTTACATGCATAACAAAATGCCTATACCATATCTCTAATTGCAACTAAGGTTTATTAAGAACTATACGGAAATAGTTAGTTACTTTAGAGTCCGCCCCTAAGCATCATCTCCATCACGCAAATTTTACGAGCAGAGGCAGTATGGACAAAGCTCTTAGCCTGACAAAAGAAAACAAAATTATACGTCGGTTTTTCATTCGTCTTGCCTATCTCTATAAACTATAATATTGACAGATAGCCAAATTAGTGGATCTCGATCAATTTTGTAATATAAGACATAGCTATTTATTATGCAAGCATATATCGAATATTTATTAATTCGGCATCAAAATTTTAATTAGCAGTTTCAACTTGCTACGCTAGTGTTAATAAACCAGATTTTAATGAAAATATTAATTATTCATACCAACAATTATTGAATTATGAAACACTATCTTGAAGATAAAAATATATTCACAAATTACGAAAATGTTAACAACTTTGACCGGTCGCTTCCTGGAAACATTATTTATATTTTTTATTGCTTCGCACGAATTTGATAAACACCAACGTAATTATTGTAGGCAAAATATTTATTTATTCATTTTAATTTTATAACTATTACCATATATAGAAGCGATTACTTTTTTATGCCTATCAAAGAGGAACTTCGACGAATAAAAACGAACCTCAATGACATATCCATAATGGTTCCTTATTTTGTTTGTAAGAATTTAATAACTAAAAACAAAAAAAAAATAGTTATGCGAAGTTAAGTTGTAATAATGCTATATGCAGAGTACTTAACACATTCTTTCTACTAATTCTACTTATAATAAAAATGCGAATGTTTGTGAATGTGTCTCTTTCAAGCAAAAACTACTAAACAGATTTTCACAAAATTGTATAGTTTTTACACCAGAATAATACAGGCTTTATTTAAACTTAAAAAAACCTTGACGCCTATTATCCCTGAAGGGGTAGGCAGAGGTGTGCTAGTATATTCACAACTCGTAAGTCCAGTAGATATACTACAACACAACCACGATTAGCCAAGGTACTAGGGCCCCGAATAATCAGCTGTGATAGGAGGCAAGCCCATCGCCAACTAAACCACTAACTACAGATAATAATTCACCCAGGTGAAGCCACGAGCGGAAAACTTACTGATAACCTACAGTTCAAATAAAAAAAACAATACATTAAGTATTCAATAAAAATAGTAGGTACGTAATTCCACAACGAAACATGGTCACCGAAACAAGTCTAATTACAATTCTAATCAAATACGGTAGGTACTTTGAAAAAATTCGTGTATCCGTTTCAAGTAATGGATTACGAGTTACGACAAAATACATTATCTTGATTCAAGGAACGGTCTTAGGTTCTCGGTAGTGCAGTTTTTATCACAAGACAAAGAGGCAACACAATGACTGGTTCACGCCATTAGGGATGTAAATTATTCATTAGTGATTTTGAAATATCGACAGTTTATTTGTAGAACACAATACACAAGCAATTTACAATACATAAAAATATATTTTCATTTAATTATGTAATATAGTTACATGTTTTTGTTTTTGGTTATAGTAGATTATTCAGTTGATTTAAAAAACTACTACAACAAAATTCAAGCTTAATATATTTTTTCTATAATATAATGTACTTAGTTGTCAACTCACAGTTTAATGATAAAACCGTATGATGACTTAACATATAAATGTATTTGAATCTGTTAAAAACATCACGAGATTATGTTGTTGTCTTAAACATTCGCAATGTCGACAAATCGAAGTTTTACACTACACTCAGTCCAACTGTAATTAAAATTTTGCAATTTTCTTAAATTTATGACGTCTTAATTAAAATAATTTCGATATTATATGAATGAATGACCATAATATTAAAATCAAAGCACCATAATATCGCAATATTAAAAAAAGGTTTCGTATAAACCATCGATAAAAAATCTATAAATCGATATTCACATCCTTAGTCACAAGTTACAAAATTATTTTCCAAGTAAAGTTGAAGGATCAAAATTAACACCTTCAGAATTTTATGCACAAGGTAAGTGGTTCTGGGAAAGATAACGTCATGCACAAGCTTTCGAGAAGTATCAGTGAGAATAACGAAAGAACACGACCATAGACATTTTATAGATATGGAAACCAACCAAAAGATATGCACAAAAGCGGGGCTATTGTGTATCTTTTTGACAATTATAAGATACGAACTCCGAGCCGGAGTTCTCATGTATTCACTGTCACATGGCATGTTTCGTATTGTCTAACTCCAGTCAACAACTACTGTGACGTCACGAGAATAATAAACACCGGAAGCTTCA
>DVZL01003309.1:0-14141 GCA_018236625.1 Lasaia peninsularis
CGAAAATCAAGCTCAAAGATTCCGCTACATACATACATACGTACAACCCAAGCTAATAAAAGCGTATTAATAAAAAGAAAATGACAATGATTGTCAACTTGTTTACGAGGAGAGAAAAATTTAGAAGAGTCTTAGAGAAGACTTTAAAGAGTTTAGTCTTGGAAGAGTCTTAAAAAAAGTCTTGTGAGAGTCTTTTCAGAGTCGGAGCCTATCGTAAAGTTTTCTCAATAGATCCGTAAATTCGTCATCATAGTCGGTTATAACGTTACAATATACGAACGATGAAAATAGAAATGGCAGAAGAAAAAGAAAAAAACGAATACAAAAAAATATTTCAAAAAAAGAACTGCCTGAAGAAAAAATTGAAGATAATATTTGAAATGGCAAAATTAAAAGAGGAATTATAAAAGACATTAATCAAAATTACAAAGATATTTATATTTATGTATTCTAATACCATTTTACATTTTTTTGTATTGTAACACATTTTAATAAATACATAACTTTGCCGATAAAAAATGGACTAGGGCGTGTCAGTGACAGTAGAAGCCTGGTTTTGTGATCTGATTTCTTTTTAACCGTATGATGTCATTTTAACAACATTTGACGTAAAAATATTTCCGTTTCCTAATTTAATTCACTCTTTTAATTTTTATTTATTTATGTCTTTTATTATTATTTAATTTTACCTATTTATAGTAAAAATTGTATCAAAGTCGCAAGACATATTATGAAGAGTTGAACACAAGCAGATATTGTCTTCATCAAAGGCACAACGGGATGACGTTGTCATTGCTGTTGTTGTTGTAGTTGAAATTGCTGTTGCTGCTGTTGTTTTTGTAGATTAGGAGAACTAGGGAACAACTGAGATACCACCAGCTGTGTTCACTCACTGTAACTTCCGAGAGAGCACAGCGTGGCACCCGGTCGTTCGATAGTCCGAAGAACTCTTATAAATCTTCTATTGGAATCTTGCTTCTATCGTTGATGTTTTCGTTCATTCTTCCATCTTCCATTAAATTCTTGAATCTTCTGAATTCAGATTACTTTATTTGGTATTTTAATTATAAATACAACATTCAAATTAATTAATCAATTTTGATTTCGTAAACAATATAAAAGCATAATTCATAGTTTTGGACAATATGTAGTAGGTATTATAGAAATTAACAGTTTAAAAATATTAAACTGTGATTTGAACGGTAAAATTTTGATATTAAATTTTGATATTTTCACTTTATGATAATTGTAGTTAAAAATTATGTTTCGTTGCTAGCGTCATCTAGTAACTTGATGGCTAATATAATTTGCCAGAGCCACCTGTAGAATTGTTCTAGTGACTTCAATACAGTTAACTCACGTTGTAGTTCACACAGTTTGTTCATAGATGGCGTTAGCGACAGTATGATTTTATGAACGGAACCAGAACTGCAATAATATTTTAATAGTTTTTTTATACTATTATTTAGCATCGAGTATTTTATTCAAATGTAGAAAATACTTACAATTTTAAAATAAAAAAATCTGTCACAATATTATAATAATTGTAGGTACCTATTAGATTTATTATATATTAATCAATTTATAAATATATATAAATTATATTTATAAATTGTATTTTATTTTATTATTAACAGGTGGTGCCTACTATTTTTGTAATATATTTTTATTCGTAATCCTTATCATATTTTTAATACTATTAAATTAAAATGGTTTAATATATTAAACCATACATTAATAACGTTAACACTATATAATATGTGTTAACGTGATTTATCCTATCAAAAGCAGCAAAGCAAGATAAAAGATATAAGTGCCCTTTGTAAGGTTTCCTCAATGGGTACCCGAGTATGGGTGAGGGGGTTGTGGTGTTCCACCTTGTTACGTGCTGACCTTGGCCTAGACATTGAAGAAAGCGGTTGGATTTCACTGGGGAGCCAAATTACGTTTTGAATTCCGTAATGCTACACTTATATTTATGTTGACTATATTTATAATGTTGGTACCTAATTCTATTGCGTACTAACCAAACATACTTTCAAAACTAAATTTTTCGTCACGCCCTTATTATCGATCGGGCAGGCAGAGGTACTTACATATGAATCCATGATTAGCCAACGATATTAGGCCCAAAATGTGACAGATGGCAAGTCCCATATCGGACACAAATTCATTTTTTCAGTTTATTTAACAAGTTATGTCTTTCAGATAAACTAAAAAAATCTTAAGTACAATTTGCCCTACTCGGGAATTCAACCTATCTGTTTAAGAATTTTTATAGAGTATCGATGGGTAACACCTATAAAACAATGATTATATAATTTGTTTTCTTTAAGGTTAGATCCATTTTTGTAATTTGCTTTTGTATTATTATGGTCAGTGTTTTAAGTTACCGTTTAACTAAATGAAAAAACCATATAGATATTATGAGAGCAGAGATGAGTTTCCAATGTCCTTTGGTTGTCCTTGAGATGACAGAGAAGAATTTACTTTAAGAGAGAGAGATATATAGCTAAAAGTCCTTTCAAACCTGATTTCTCTCTTTAACATCGAACGTTACTGAACAGCAAGCCGTAAATATGTAAGACTAGTATTCCGTCCGCGGTTTCGCTTCTGAATTATTTCAATAACATAGATAACTTTCAAAGAGCAGATTTTTCCAACTTATAATACCTATTGCGTAAAAACATACCCTCTTTTTAATGAAGTCGGTAAAGTAATAGCCTATATTATGTTATTCTCATGTATAAGCTGTATACGCTGTCTTACTGTAAAGTTGCATCTATATCCGTCCAGTAGTTTTGTCGTGAAAGACATCATACAAACAAACATCCATAACTTACAAGCTTTCGCGGTTATAACATTAGAAGGATCTCCGAATAGGTGTGCGTGAAGGAGGACGTCTTTCCTCCAGCTACGACCTGATCTTGACCTATACTTCGGCAAATATGTCGAAGTCACTGGATTTTGCTGAAGCATATCCCTATATGCATACAAAACATTCGCAGTGTAAGTACCTTTTAGAAGTTTATAGAAAGTATAATAGCATTAGTATAATAATATGTTTTCAAATCAAATTGTGACGTCAAAGATCAGAATCCACGTGAAGTACAGTATGATTAATTTTATTTTCAAAAAAAAAACGGTCATTTGTTGAAAAAAATACGTTATATAAATATAAGTATTTTAAAACAATACTTTCGTCTAATAAAGAACAATTTTCCTATGGTAACAAGTGCACATCGCAGATAGACACGAAATGTAGCAAAAGATATGAAAGTGACGAGTACCAACGTTTTGGCAGCAGGATATAGATTCAGGTTAATTGGTGCAAAACCCTACCACCAGACTAGCACTAATAGAATAAACCAAACATCTAACATTTTTTTAAGACGGGCGAAGGGGTCGTCACATGCCTACATCTGAAAGTGTGTATACGTCGCCCGATATGTATTTTTGTTACAAATAGTCTATACTATAAATTAGTTTATAATGTATATCTTAAAATATAAATTAATTACTTACAAGGGTTGGAGACCAACATTCTGCTCTCACGAAAGCTCTGCTGCTGACGTAGTTCCTTTAAAAGAAAAACAACTTTTACTATACATAATAATATTAATAATTTTTTTACCAAAATTGCGGAGACGGAAAAGTGTGAAATTTGGCACACTTAGTTCATCTCCAGAAGAAGTGCAGCACGTATATATTTTTCAATAATAATGCTTGTTAAATCAATAAATAAAACATTACACATACTTCCATGCTTTTAACACACACAAACATAAGTCTTTGTTACACGCATACATATTCTGTTGTCAAATTGTTCGTTTTGATTGTCTTTTATCTATCTATCTATCTATCTAATACCTTTATACGAGCAATTCTTGTATATATCAGCGATTTCGAAAATGGCTCAAACGATTTTCTTGAAATTTTGTATATAGGAGGTTTCGGGGGCGATAAATTGATCTAGCTAGAGTTTATCTTCAGAAAATTTCGTTTTATGGCCGATTTCAATAACCAATCTACAGTTAGAGATAGGCTTACTAGAATTTGGTTGCTAGGATATTTTCATTAATTAATTATTGGTAAACAACAGTGGTTGCCTAGTCACTTATTATCATATTTCATCAGTAAGTAATTTGCTTAGTTATAAATTAATATAATAATTAGTCGAATTTCGACCACGGGGCGATCACTAGTTCCTACTAAGAAACGCTCTAAAACTACATGTCGTCCAAGTAAACTTTTTCTGTTGATGTTTCAAGAAATGGTGAACCATTTGTCTTTGCCAAGGGCAACTTTCACAACTTTTTAGTACGTTTTTTTTGCAACTATGAGTTTTTTTTGGGTTGGGTTTGGATTTATGTCAGATATGGCGACGGACTTTTCACCTATCACCAGTGCCGGATTAGCCATATAGCAGCAAATGCCCAAAAAAATCACAAATTTGTAAAATATGAAATGGAAAAGCTTCTTAGCTATTCTGAAACACAGTCAGTTGGTCACACTGTAATTACAGAGGTACATTTCTTATGTTGCAAATTGGCAATACCACAATACTTACAGGGGGAATCTCTTGATATTATTTACGATTCGAGTTTCTATAACCCAACCATGTAGAATACTTTTCAAATGATAACCAATAAGAAAATAGTAAAATGGATACTTAAATTATAACCTACTTGGTAAAATCTAAGAGTAGCCTAATTCATTCCTTATTAAATTAGCTGTCTGCCATTTAAAGTCCTGTCAAAATCGTTCCCGCCGTTTCAGACATTAGCGGGTACAGACAAACAGACAAAAATTTAAAAAAAATGTTATATCGGAATAAGTATTACTTGCAGACACTCCAATTTTATTTATTTGTATAGATAATGACGTCACCAAACAAACAAGACGAACGACTTACGTCAACCATGAAGAGAACAGGTAATAAATAGGTGTACTAGTGCTAAGGTTGCCAAACACATTGTTGTGGTTTTCCTTGTTAAAAACCAATTGCTCACAGTGCAACTAACAAGGTATATACTATCTTAAAAACCGGCTAAGTGCGAGTTGGACTCGCACAAGAAGGGTTTCATACTCCATCTGAAAAGTCGGCAAAAAAATTCGTTATAATATGGGAGCCCCATTTAAATATTTATTTTAGTCCGGGTTTTTAGCAGTGGCTAAAAAAACTTTTTTGCTGTCACAATTCAGATACAGCCTGGGGACAGAGACAGACGGACAGCGAAGTTCCGTGTTACCCTTTGGGTATAGAACCCTTAAAACACCATTTGGGCGACTGAGGGAACCTTGTATATGATAAAACAAATTATTTCGGATATCACATCGTGATCAATTTTCATAGTAAATACTCCTAACCTCAACGTAACAAAGATCTCTCCCGAATATGAAGCTGTAGACCTGGTGTGAAGATATGTCCAATTCTGCAGTGGAATGTCAAACCAGGTCTCCCCGGCTCTTCCACATTCACATCTATACAAATAAAAAAATTGGTGTCTGTAATATTAAAATAATAGCTTTATACTAAGTGCATATTACATGTATATTTACAAGGTATTGCATACACCAAAACAACACTTTTTAGTTTTTTGTCTGTCTGTTTGTATCCGCTAATCTCTGAAACGGCTGGACTGATTTTGACGGGATTTTCAATGGCGAGTAGCTGATGTAATAAAGCACGGCTTAGGCTACGGTTGTCTCTTACAATCGGTAGACCCGTGTTATCTGTTCGCTGTATTATCAGTAATAAAATTTATTAACAAAGACATTAAATTTAAGTGTATCATCCGAGGGTCTCCGAGACCGGCGTGTTTTAAAGAGAGAATGAATGTGGAAGAAGCTAGGCAAGTATCGTGACATTTGGCAGAGTATCGAACTGCTCACCCTCTACACGGCAAGAGACTTGGCGTAAAGGTATGTATGTATTAACAAAGACAAAGTGTACCCGAGTATTGAGCTTGTGCGTATTAAATAAATAAAGTTTGGTGCTATAAATAGTGTAGGTGGCACCTCGATGTTTGCGTCACCAGCCTACGCAGGGGGGTCGGGAGTTAAGGGGGTCGGGAGATCAGGAGGTGGCCGCACGCATGCGCGCACTTCCTTCCACCTACGTAATGTCAAAGGGCAGTCCCGGGCAAACCTGATTCTAGATCCAGATAGGAAGCTTAATTGATTCAGCCTGTACTTCCATAACATGACCTCATTTTGACAGATACCAATATGAAACGTGGATTCTTTGTTTATTGCCTATTTCGTAAATACGTTAACAAACTGAAGCCAATATAGAATAAAGGATGATAAACAAAAAACATT
This sequence comes from Lasaia peninsularis, assembly GCA_018236625.1. NCBI lineage: Eukaryota > Metazoa > Arthropoda > Insecta > Lepidoptera > Riodinidae > Lasaia > Lasaia peninsularis. The sequence goes on from DVZL01003309.1 coordinate 6,325, forward strand.
TAGAACAAAGCAAAATAACATATCCTAGTTTAATCGGAGAGCTTATTTCAAAAGTATTTTTGTATTATATAAATCAAGCGCTTGTTTCTCATGATATGAATCTTATGTTTGACATGACAAAGAAAGTAGAAACTAATTCAAAATCGAAACACAACAACGACAAAAACTTGCTAGGATTATGTAGAGTACAAACACAAACTAACTCTACCACCACTACTAATAGTTGCGTTTGTTATGAGTCTCATAACTCACGTAAATATTCGAATTAATAGACTATCCCACTAAAGAGCAATTATCTCACAGAGCAAGAGTCAAATCTTAAGTCAAATACATTTTTTTAATCTTTTTTTTATGATATTGAAGACAAACAAGCAGACGATTTCCTGATGGTAAGAAATACACGTCACCTATAGACACCAAAGGTCGAAATGGTGCGTTGCCAACCTGAGGCTGAGATGGTGAGCCTCTTTCGTAAGTTTACCGGCCTTCAACCCTCCAAAGTAGAACACGACAATGGCGAGCTCTGATGCAATTGTGACAGGAATAGGTAAAGCAGTGGTACCAATTTGGGCGAGTCTTTGCAAGACTCTACCACCTAGTCAATGTAACGGTGTTGGTGACAATAGACCCTGTGCTCCTCTTACGAGCTGCCTGGGTTGAAGACAGTTGGCCTATTCTACAACAGAACCCGGACCAACACGGGGAACATTTGAGAACCTGTCCGTTTGTCTTTGAGTATAAAAAAATACCAGTTACAAAGTGGCACAGATCAATAATTATATATGCTATATATAACACTGTATATTTTTGAAATCGTTTAGATGGAATAGGTATTTTTTAGGGTTCAGTAGCTAAATGGTAAAAATGGGACCGTATTAACGAAACTCCGCCATTCGTCTATCACCAGGCTGTATCTCAAAATACACAAGACTGTCGCAAGATAATTTAAATTTTTACACATGAAATATTTCTAAGACAACAAATACTAAAAAAATAAGAATGGAGTAAATACTAAAGGGGGTTTCTGAACAAACATGTATTTTTCCGTTGATTCTCTACAACCAAAAGATGTCGCTATGCTTATTAAATCTCTGTACATATAGACTGAATATTTATAAATTAATTCGATTATCAGTCAAAAATTAAACGCGCAAGCTATATCTTTAGGCGGTTTAATAGTTTTTTTTTACACATTTCATAAACAAAATTCTAAAATAAAAGTAGCCTATGCCGTTTCTTATTAAATTAGCTGTCTACCAGTGAAAGTCCCGTTAAAATCAGTCCAGCCGTTTCAGATACTAGCAAACAGGCAGATAGACAAAAAAGAAAAAAATACTATAACTTTATAAATATCTTGTAGACATCCATACGTATTTAATAAAAAGCGTTTATTTTAATATTACATACGGACACTTCAATTTTATTTATTTTTATAGATTAAAATTTAGTACCAAATATGAAAATAGATTGCGCTGTATTGACTCGGCCTTAATATATCATTTGTCATCAATTTAATTTTTTGTTTAGATAAAGCATATGACGTAATTTATACATAAATAAAATCTGGAAAAATAAAAAAAAATTGCTAATTTTCCCTTTCTGATTAAGCTATCAGTGTCAGGCGACACAGAGATCAGCGTGTCGAATGTGAAAGAATAAAATATAAAGGTATTAAGAATTTTAAATGTGATAAAGTCACGACATGACCCACCTATCCTGATCGTTATTTACTACTTAGGCATGCCATTTTCAGTACTAGCTATTGAGTATTCAGTACTAGATGAGCTTTCTAGCACCGGTTTCGTTTCATACTATTCTGTAGTTTAGTATACCTATATATTTTTTCAAGACCTGCTATTCGGAAACTTATCTCACAAGAGATCCTATTTGCTATACTCGACTCATAGCGAGATTAAAATACAGCTCTTAATTTTAACTGAGTTAGGTAGGGACAAGGTTCACAAATTCATTGTGTACAATATTATTTTTGTTTTTAGTCATAACACGTTTATGACTAATCCATAGAAACCATAGATCTTGTAGGTTCGTTACAAAGTGGCCAAGCTGTTATGTTTTGTATGTAACGCGATTAAATCAATTTCAAGGGGTTTTTAATGATTATTGCGTAAAAAATATAGCTCCGAAGGCGTAGGCAAGGTTATATATACTAGAATTACAAATTACCCTACCAGGGAATGGAACCCATATTTGGGTAGCAAAAGCCCAACGAAACACAAGAACACTACAAAAGGTCACCCAACGACAGCCACAACTCTGAACGCGCAGACGAAACAGAAATAAGCGCTGTTGCTATGGCCGCTCAAGGTCTCCCGACCCTTGCGCGCATGTGCAAGCTGCATCCGCCGTGCAGTGTGCGGCTCACACACACTAACACAACTTTATAGCCCAACCCGGGGCTATGTATTCATGGTAGTACATTATATATTTTCACACTAATTTCCGGCCCGCGGCTTCGCCCGCGCGAATAATCGAAGGACAAAAATTTTTCCAATTTAATGAATGAAAGAAAACATAAGTTTTCATTCATTCCTAAAAATAAACATAAACATATATTTAAGTATTATTGATCTTTGCCAAACAACCTTTGCAAAACAACATGGAAACAGATAGTACAAATTAGGACGTTGGTGCAAATAGTCTATACAATACATAAAACACTTATTGCGTAAAAATATCATACCCTCCTTCTGACCTCGTCGTCTCGTCGTGTTGTTCTTATGAATAAGTTATAAAAAAAGTACCTTCACGCCTATTATCCCCGAAGATGAAGGCAGAGAGTAGTATATCCACGACTCGTAAGTCCAGCAGATATACTAGAACACCCACGATTACCATTTAGGTAATAGGGCCCATGATGTGATAGGTGGCAAGCCTATTGCCACTTCGGGTACGTTCCAATCCCAAACAATTTAATGCTTACTCAGAATAATCTGAAAAACATTTAAGAAAAGGTGCCCGACCTGGGAATTGAACCCGGAACCCTGCGCGGCTAACATTCTTACCAGGCGACAGCTGTACCGTTACATCACAGAGGCGAATCTCTCTTGAATTATTCTATTAAAAAACCGTAGGTATCATATCCGTTGGGTACCAATGAGTTATTCTAACACAAGTACATTTTGTGAGTGCTTCTACATTGTGAGGAAACTCGGTATTTCTTCCTGATATGACGACGGACTTGCCACCTGTCACAATCGTGGGTGCATATATACCACCGCCTACCTTTCGGAAATATGGGAGTGACGCCATCAATTTATTTACGTCTATTCTAAAATCTTAGCTATATTAGTAGTCTGAGCGGTGGATAGATAGCATTTTTTTACTATTTTGATACTAAGCAACAAGACGAATCACATCGAGCCAAGTAGTCGCAACAAAGTGAACACATTTTAATGCTACACAATCAACAAATAGGGAGTTGTATGTGACAAAAATAAATTGTACATTAAACCGTTGGACAGACACGTCTTGGCGACATTTCTTATCTATAATAATAAACATAATAACACACGAGTTGTATTATTTATATGCAAGAATTTTCTGGCGACTTGAGTTTATTCATGACGAGTATGTAGACCAGATAAGGGAAACATTACACGTGTTTTTTATATAGCCGGTGACCGCTCTGGCTTTCTAGACAATTTGATATGTATGTTTACAGAGTGCTCTAACCTCCTAACCAGGTCATGATTGTTTACTGACGTCCAGGAGTGCTATTTTTGAATTGTCACTGTAGTTTTAATGTTATTGGCTGCTGACCGAGACTTGTCCGCGTGGGTTATAATCCCACAGCAATTACGTTATCAGACTACCTATTTCATATCGCATACAGTCTGTAAACTATGTTCTATTAAACAAATATTTCTTCTCTTATGGAAACCTCTCAAGAAAACGGGATAAAAAGTAGCCACTAATTACTGCATAGGTTACTAGCTGGCCAAAATACTTTCAGTTTCCGTACATTTTGGATTTCAACTTATGGACTATGGTGGTCATATATGGCATCAATTTTTCCACACAACATTTTCGGAATGAGAGGCAAGTGAGTTTAAAAAGAGTTGGCAATACATGTTCGGGACTAAATGTGCCCGCGACTAGGTCTGCGTTTTTATTAAATCACTAAATTTTATGCATTTCTAAAATAAAAGTAGCCTAAGCTTTTCTTTGTTACATCAACTGTCTGGTAGTGAAAGCCCTGTTAAAATATGTTCAGCTGTTTTAGAGATTAGCGGGTACAAACAGACAGACAGACAGACAGAGAAATTCTAAAAAATGTTGTTTTGGTATATGTACCTTGTAAGTATACATAGGTATGTATTTAGTAAAAAGCGGTTATTTTAATATTACATACAGACAGCCATTCTTGTTAAGAGTGTAATCTAAGCGGTATGCTATATAGACGTTGACTGATCCTCATACCTACCCGATATGTACACAGAATTTCATGAGAACGGAACGTAATGAGATGAAAAGTATCCTATATCCATTTTCTGATCCTCAGCTACCCCCCATTATTTTATATAATAGATAAAAGTTTCAAAAATATATTGTGATGTTACTGTTCTGTAACATAAATTTATTTGAATTTAGACCTTGGACCTAAATTATAAATTGACCTAATGGCTATCTTGATCAACTGATGTAGTTGTAAGTCCCTGTCGGAATAGCGACGCACCTATAACATTATGGTGTCTATAGGCCGCGGTTGTCTCTTACTATCAGGAAACTCGTGCGCTAGTTCGCTGTCTAATATCATACAGGTAGTACACACTCTTGGTAAACATCAAGCAACTGAATAAAAACGTGTTAAATAAAATACCACTGGCGAATTACTTTTGGAATACATGTAATTTAGTATTAAATTACAATGTGTTGCATTCAAAATGGCACAGTTGATTATATTGACCTTGTTCACGGTGTTGAGTCACATCCGCCCTATTACGAACTTATCCCCCACCCTTACTCTATTCCCCTTATATTCACTTCACAAGGTCGCTACATAGAGACATTTGTGTGCGTTTATTGTTTACTCGACCATGCAACTTGCGAAATTGATCTGGTAAAGCGCGGCTCTTTATTAAAGACAATACACAAACATATAATACACAAACAGCATTTGGTTCTATAAAAATAATAAGTACACATTTTGGTATTGGTAACTTTTTAGAATGGTATTTTTAAATATTTTACTCAAACACATCTTCGCCTATTATAATAATCGCCTTATTAGGATTTATTGTCGCCTTTGTGGTCGAATATCATGGGTATGTTGTCGAATAAAGATTATGATGCGCGAGGTACCGAGTTGCCTCACCCTGGAGTAAGGCAACTTGTACGGTTTCCGGTTTATCAGAAAAACACAATTTTGCCAGAAATTGGGGTTGTGCCCGAAAAGCGACGATTTGCCACCTGTCACATCATGGGGCCTATCGTCGGCTAATCGTGGGTGCATAAGTATGTAAGACCTCTGCCTTTGGGGACATGGGCGTGACGATACATATTTTTAAATTAATTAACTCCGAATAATTTAAAAAATCCGTGGATATACTAGACTGGTATAAAAAGAAATATTTTATTTCTGCCATTGAATAGTCACGTCAAAATCCGTCTAGCCGTTTTAGAGATGAGCGGATACATATGCATTTAGTAAAAGCGGTTATTTTAATATTACATACAGACTCTCCAATTTTATTTATTTGAATAAATATAAAATTTGCGGGATATGTGCTTTAAAAAGTCGTTACAAAAAGAAGTACGTATTTAATTATAGCTGCATATTCTACCACGTACCTAGTGGTGTGCAAAATATTTTAACAAATGATTTATGATTACTACCAACTATTATTTTTAAACATTAATTTATATTTGACTTATTTCAACCCTATCTACGATAAACTACCAGCGTTTCCAAACCTCACCAGACAGGAGAAGAAACGCAAAACAATCTCCTCGGCAACCAGCCTTGTAAAAAGTTCAATTGGTCAGAGTAACAATATATCGCACACTCAGTAATATAAGGGAAGAATTCAAAAAGTAGTTTTTTGGTTACGTTTAAATATTCTACTTCGTAGCTTTTTTTGTCAAATATCATCCTTATAATTTAAGTTATGATTGTGAATTTTGGAGATTCTCTTTCCGTCAGCGCTTACTGGTGGAGAATATCATTATTTGCACTCTGCATTTAAAATTATGGTGGTGTTTTATGGTAGACAGGGTTAAAATAAGTCTGGTTTAAGTTAATAAATATAGTTTTATAATTAATAAAGAAATATAAATTATGTGTTAAAATATTGACAAAGCACAGTGTGCTCGAATGTGCTGGTATAATTAGAAACTTTTGAAACAACTTTTAAACACACACATTCGACAAACAAATAATTTTCATTTTATTTCATTTCATTTCAAAAATATTAGTTTACAAAAAAATCACTTATTCGCTTATACCTTACACCCAGGGTGTGACATGTATTATATTTATTTGTTCGTCCAACATTTATCTACTTCACAATTAGCATGTTTGTTCGTACAACAACACACGCAATATACGTTCGTTAAACAACAAAGGTGGCGTTTATTTGTGGAAAATTTGTAGAGAACATTATAATTGAATTTGTTTTTTTCTACTAATAGCCCTAAATTACTATACTTACATATTTGTGATTCGCATGTTGTAATATAACACAATGGAATAGAGTTTAATTTGACTTTGATACCCGAGGTTCCGGGTTTGGTTCCCGGGTAGGAAATCGGATTTGTGCCTGGCATGGCGACGTGCTTGCCACCTATTGTATTATGGGACCTTATATTGGCATGTATATCTCTTGCCTACCCTTTCAGAAAGATCAGCGTTATTATATTTACATTGTACTTTAGGGGAAATACGCAAAAATGTTATCTCTGCAAACTAGTAAATTCTCTATAGATAACCCATTCAGGGGCGCGTTCGGCAATGTAAGTAGATACGTAATCTACACGTGGGTAGATACATAATTATAATGATAAACGCATTACTCACATAATCGCTGTGGTTAGCGAGGTATGTACTAACATTTCATATATTGAATTACGGGTACTTTTCCATTATTAGTTACAATCAAAATCTACAAGCAAAAAATACTGTCTAGAGATCACACTCCTTACGAACACCTGAGCGAAATACATAGTACTGCTAACTCTAGGCCAGCCTCAAAACTTAAACATGTATCTTATTCTAATAAGGCTAGCTATCTCACTCTCACAACGTTGGCTTGTTTTGACTTTGTCGATTCTCAGAAAGAGGTTTGTACATCTCAAAAAAATTGCGAGAATTTGCAAACACGATTAGCCAACGACATTAGGTCACATGATATGACAGATGGCAAGTCCGTCGCCATATCGGGCATCAATTTAATCTTAGGCATCGTTGTTCTTACCAGAGGTAATATACTATATATGTATTACACAAAGCAAATAAATAATCAGACAAATCTTCTGATGACGAGAAAAAAAAAGATGTCTTAAAAATGGACGTCCAGTCAAAATCAGGTAATAGTCTAGTCTTATCAGTTACTAGAAATGCATAAAAAATCTATGTTGGATTTTTTTAAAAGCTAAGTAATGAGCAAAGCAAGACCAAGATCAATACATTTGGTCTTGTCCTTGTTGATTCTGATCAAGACCAATTTTGCTCATAACTATGTGATTTTTTTAATGTATAGTTATTTAATATTTTTTTAATATTAAATAAATATTACTGGACAAATTACACAAATTGATCTAACCCCAAAGTAAGCAAATTATACGCTTGTGTTATGGGT
>DVZL01003310.1:0-14140 GCA_018236625.1 Lasaia peninsularis
CCGGTAGACTTGTGCATAGGTCCAACAACCCGACCACAGGGCAGTGACGCACCTACAACATCTATGGTGTCCATAGGCCACGGTTGTCTCTTACCATCAGGAGACCCGTGTGCTTGTTCGTTGTCTTAAAGCATAAAAAAAGCAATCTTACCTGAAACGATTTCGAAATAAGAAAGTTTCCCTCCCCTTTTATTGCCTGCGGGTTTGAAACTTCAGCTGTGGTGTGTTTGAGTAAGCATAAACATTTTATGTTGATGAGATGTCACTAGGTACAGCAATTCAAACTTTAAATTGCTAGTATATAATTTGTTTAACGACCTAACACGGAAACAAGGTCCAGATACGATTGTAATGAAACCTTTTTTATACATTTTTCGTAGGTCCCGTTTTACGGATTCGTATTTTTTATGCGGGTTTATTTTATCACAAGATTTTGTTTGATTTCACTTGAGATCTATTAAGACTTATAATTTCAGTATTTTTAGATGTAAATGTGGAATAATGATAACCTACGCATAATAAGATTAGCTTTCCGCCCGCGATTTCGCCCACCTGAATCATTTTAATAACGGATAACTTTAAAAGAGCAGACTTTCCGACGTATAATACTTATTGAGTAAAAATATCTCTTTTTAATATAGTCGGTTAAAAAGTAGCCAATGTGTTATTCTTATATATATGATTCCTACTGTATTTCATCCAAATCCACCCAGTAGTTTTTTCGTGAAAGAATACTGTTAGGCCCTAGTACCTTGGCTAATCATGGGTGTTCTAGTATATTATATACTGTACTTACGAGCCGTGGATATAGATATGGATACACCTCTATGTCGAGGATAATAGGCGTGAAAATACTCTTTTTTCACCAAACGCCGATATTGAAGATTATATCAACATCATGGTATGAATATTTCAATTCTTTTTTTTAATTTTATTTGTGTGTGGCAATTTTATGGCCAAATAGGAACAAATATCAGCGGAAATTTCAGGTAACATATAAATATTAAATTCCATTCTTTTAAAAGACCTATTGTGTGAGCAATGAATTCCTCGTTCCAAGCACCTGCCCGGACCGGTGGGCTCCTCTTTTGTTTCCCGGGAATAATTCTCAACGGTGACGCTTTTATCTGTGTAATCCTGTTAAGCGAAACAGATTAGGAGAAATTGACAAACCGTGTATTTTTTGTGAATGCCATTTGTGGTCTTTAATATGTAATAGGTTAAGTGCTGAAATCTCCATAAGACTTAAACAAAATACAGATTGAATAAGACAATAAAAAATCTTTCAAGTGCGAGTCACACTCGCGCATGAAGGGTTCGTATTATTATTTTTAAAAACGACAAAAAATCAAGTTTTTTTTATTGGAGCACCCTTTGTATATTTTTTTGTTCTGCTTTTAATATTTGTTGTAATAGTGGAGATAAAAATACACCATTTGAGAGAATTTTAACTATCTAGTTATCAAAATGACACCTTTAACCTGGTGACAGATAGACAAACAGACGGATAGAAAAGTCTTAGTAAGTAATAGGGGTTTCGTTTTTTACCCTTTGTGTGTGGAACCCCAATAAAACGAATATCATCATACCCATATCCCAGAAAAATAGGCATAAGTTATATATGCCCACGATTAGCCGATGATGTTAGATAATTTGACAAGTGGCAAAACTGTTCTGATGACCGGAGTCACCCTTCTTGCAGCGCGAAAGGAGGCCCAGCTGAGTCCGGGCCGCGGCCGCCGGAACGGGATGGTGAATGCGAAAGCGACCCCATCTCGTTCCTAGCCGGGCGGCGGGACGGTCAGCGTGAAGTTTTTAGTCAGTAGTCTGCGACATACCCCCGTATCACAAATATATGGCACGGGGATATGCCGCACAAATCTGACATAACCCATCGCTCCCCCCGGAGTAGTGAGTATCCATAAATGGATTTTCATCACGAAAAAAAAGTGGCAAATCTGTCGCCATATCGGACACAATTTCAGTCTCAGGCAAAGTTACGTTTTTTCAGATAAACTATAAATAATAGTTTATTTTATTTGGTTTTTAAGAATTCGTACCTGTCGTATGTTTATCTGACTCTGATATCAGGCAGTATCTCATAAACCATGATAACTATAGTTAAATTTTTCACAGATGATGTATTTGTGTGGCCACAGAATATAATATATATTCCAATAAAAAAATGTGATGTTTTTTATATTTTTTCCGATAATGGTAATAAATGGTAATAAATGAATAATGGCCCTTTGTGCATGAGTTTAACTTGCACTTAAATGGTTTTTTTTATTGCAATTTGACAAAAACCTATGAAATGATTTAAATGATAAAAGAAAGACGGGTTTGTTACAACATCCGCAACATCAGAAGTATTGCAAGTGCGTTGCCGACCTTTAAGGAACAAGTATGCTCTTTTCTTGAAGTCGTATATGTTTGGATACCGCTTCTGGTATTTCATTCCACATAGGCGTTGTACGCTTTTTATTTGAAGTGTATTCGCGTTTAAATTTAAATAATAATGTTTAAGTTGTATGTTGAACCAACATCACCGAGTCGTCAATACAAAAAAGTTATTATTATCTCATGTTGTCAATCACGTTTGCTGGCAAAGTTAAAAATTAATTAATTAACACCGTCACGTCCATATTATATCCAAAAGGGTAGGCAGAAGTACATATACACCTAAGATTAGCCTGCGGTATTGGGTACTATCATGTGAAAGGTGGCAAGTTCGTCGCTATATCGGCAAAAAAGCACTAAGAGAATGTACTCAAGAAACTCATTGGTACAAGGCGGATTCAAATCTAAACTATCAAAATATAAGTCGAAAGCGCGTACCACTAAGCTACCGAGGTATAGATTGAAATAATCTTATTCCTAAGTAATCACTCGATGAAAGAGCGTAGACAAACGATATTAGATAGTATAATGTAATGTTCTTACTTATTTTATTGTTACTGCAGTCGTAAAGTCATGAACCTTGAGTAAATAAACTCATTTGAAGAGGATCAACGAGGGAAAGACTTATCGTAAAGTATTAATGATATCGTTAGAGGACTAAGCGATTTCCAGTTTTGCCGTTGGCTCGATAATCGGATACATAAATCACAATAAAACGCACAGCAGGACGACGCCATCGCTCCTAATTTATGGTTTGGATATATCTAGAGCGCGTATTTACATTTCACATAGTGCCATACATTTTTTGACCTTGTCGTTGGTAAAAAATGTAAAAGCGTACTCGACTAAAGCCAGCGACCAACCGCGAGGCTCGGTTTCGATTCCAGACGGGGACGGGTATTTGTGTGATGAACATAGATGTCTGTATTTACAGTTTTGCGTGTTTATTAAATTTATTCTGCTATCTGTTTTAGGTATTTCCATTTTTTTATGGAATAAGCAAACAAGCACACGGCTTTCCTGATAGTAAGAGATAACCGTGGCCTATAGACACCATAGATGTTGTAGGTGAGTCGCTGTCCTGTGACCGGGGTGTTAGGCCCGGTGCGCAAGTTTACTACCACCTATACCTAACACCTGTACCTAATTTGCTTACTTTGAGGTTAGGTCAATTTGTTTAATTTGTTGAGGGTTATTTGTTTATTTTTAAGGGCCTAGTATTTTATTACAATGTAAATATCATTATTTGGGAATGTACTTTTTGGTGACGTTCACGGTGAGGGTTTATCGTCTTTCTTAATCGTAAGGGTTTATATACCACGTTTTATAATTCTTAACTATTGCATTTCCTTTTTGGTAGTCTAAGTTTGAACTCCGCCACGTACAAACGAGTTTTTGTTATTCAAGTGCATTTTATGAGTGCTTTTATGGTGGAGGAAAATATTGTGAGGGAATCCGGACACTTATCTACTCGGATTCGATCTAACATAAGGTTAGACCTCGTTTCCCTTCTGGGTTGTAGAGGTCAGATTGCTGATTGAGTGATTGCTCTGTATAAAAACTAGCATTCTTGTCAAATTCCCTACAATAGAGAGCCCGATGTTAGCTGTTAAAAACTGGATTAAGCTAAGATGAAAAAATATTTTTTTTTAATTTTTTAATAATAAATCAGTAATTGACAAAATGTGTTCGTATTATATTCGTTCATATAATTATAATAGGGTCTTACGTAATCATTATAAAAAAACTTATTTTAGAATTATTTCGGATTTTTTATAATATCCAAAAAATAATTTTTAGTTTCGAAAAAAGTAACTTACTTAAAATATACTATGTTGTCACACAAAAATTTCACGAAAGTTATTATGCTTCCGATTTGTTATCAACGCGTTAGTCACATTATTCAATCGGAACCACGTGCGCAGATTATTGTATGTTATGGTCAAATTTCGACCACTGGGTTACCATTAGAATAAACAAATGTTTATGTTAACACCGCCCTACATAAACCAGTTAACAAAGTGCTTAAAGGAAATGTAAATTCACATCACCTTTTCTCCTGTACGTAATGAGGAAATACGAGTTCCAACGCTCTCAATGCAAACTAATCAGTTAATAAAGTTACAGGGTTCACGGGGTTTTATTTTGCTTTTAAGCCCGGCATACTCATTTCTTCGGGTGTTTTATGGTGAGTAACATTACTGCGGGCTTATTAGCTTTGTTTTTATACGCCTGCGTGAAAATTTGATGGTTCCGTATACGATGATGCATGATGAAACTGATGCGTATCTTTGTTTTATTTCAAAGATTATTCTCATAGCTCAGTAATGTTTCAGTAATTACTCATTTAATTCTTCCTTTTTTTTGCACAAAATAGTCTTCTATTTTTATAACAAAATTAAGAATAATCAAAAAATCTCTTCAATTAATCAATATTTAGGTATGTCTTGAAAGTTGTTAACTTCCAACACACACCTAAGTATTTTATGTCTTCTACACAAATAAATAAAATTGGGGTGTGTATATTATGTAATATTAAAATAACCGCTTCTTACCAAGTGTATGTGTATATTTATATAGTACCTATAACAAAACAACATTATTTTTTAATTTTTGTCTGTCTGTTTGTACCCGCTAGTTTCTAAATCAATTGGACCGATTTTGACGCAACTTTCACTGACAGACAGCTGATGTAACAAGAAATTGCTTAGGCTACTTTTATTTTAGAAATATATAAAATAAATTAACTAAATAAAAACGCGAATGAAGTCGCGGGCACAGCTAGTTATTAAATAAATCAAAACTTAACTAACAAAATATAATATACGTCAAAACAAATTTGACACAAAGTAATAAGACTTCAGTAATTTATATGAAAAGAATAGTCGGTAAAAGTCAATGAATAATAAATAATAATAGTACAGGTGCTGAAGATGCCATTACAAAATGTGAGGACCAAATTCTGAATTTGAAGAACAAAAGACATAATTTGCAAGGAAAAGCTCATTAATTTTTTGTCTTCTTTTATCAAGCTAATGGAATAGAAAACATAGTTTAAATGGGATAGAAACACGTTAATATCTCTCTTCTAACAAACCAACTAATAAACTTAATTTTCGACATGACTTGACTCCCCCTTTCCTTTTATTCCCTGCAATAGTATGGTAATGTTTGTATTTTTAGGTTTTCGTATCCCTTGGGTACGGAACCTAGGGGTAAAACGGAACCCCATTGCAAAGACTCCGCTGTCTGCCTGTCTATCACCAGGCTGTATCTCATGAACAGTGATAGCTAGACAGTTGAAATTTTCACAGATGGTGTATTTCTGTTGCCGCTATAACAACAAATACTAAAAATACAATAAATATATAAAGAGATGGGAGCACTCTTAACAAAATAAATTTTTGCGGTTATCATAGATAATTAGCTTTCCGCACGCGTCTTCATCCCCGTGAATTATTTTAATAACACAGACAATTTTCAAAGGGCAGACATTTTTTCCGACATAAAAACATACCCTTTTTTAAATGTAATCAGTTAAAAAGTAGCATATATCCTTCCTCAAGGTCAACTCTATCTCTGTACTAAATTTCATCAAAATCGATTCAGTGATTTATGCGTGAAAGCATAACAGACAGACAGACAGAAAGACAGACAACGGACAGAGTTACTTCCACATTTATAATATTAAGTACTGAGTTCAAGTTCAAGTCCATTTATTTACTTTTAGTAGAGTTCATAGTTCACAGTTGTTACAATCCATTTTATAGCTAGTACTTAGCTACTAAGACCATTAATTGGCATGCAAATATACAAAATTTTAGAATAATAATAATATGAAAAAAATATTAAGTACTGATTAAGTACTGATAGTGCGGATAGTACGGAACCCTCCTTGCGCGAGTATGATTCACACTTAGCCGGGTTTTATTAAATGGTTTTATTATTTCATCACGTTTTTATGTTCAATTTCATTGATCTAGTGAATTTCTCGCAAATTCAAATCAAAATTTTGTATACAATCACAGAATTGAGAATATTTCTATTCTTCAATATTAAAAGCAGCGTCCGCTCTATAAGAGTACGTATAACGTCATTTTACCTCACTTTTCCATTCGCTACACAACCGTCAAACTGTCCAACTTCGAACAGGTATGTTTAAGGTATTTATACAGAACATTTCAGTCCTTACGTTTATTTAAATAAGAACGAAATTTCAATAAGCACATTAAAATATCAGACAGCGACGTCAACTTCCCCAACATTATTACCCAGTCTGAGTGACGTTTGGTACGCTTGTTTGATCGTGACATAGATATAATTTCTATATTTTACTAGATTTGTCATAATAGACGTTAATGGTCTTCAGATATGAAGCTGTGTAACGCTTTAAACATCAAAGACGTTAATGATAAATACAACTGATTTCAATTTTATTATCTAAAAAAATACTCTGTATTCAGATTTCTCAAAAATACAAAATCAATCTCGATCAATAAAACAAGAAACAAAAAAAATCCGTAAAATGCGAGTCGGACTCGCGCATGAAGTGTTCTGTATCATTATTTAAAAACGGAAAAAGAATCACGTTTGTTGAATGGAAGCACCTTTATATGCTGAGTTTAAAATTTCTAATGTCTATCACGGTATAAAAAGAAAGACAGACAAACAGATGGACAGCGGAGTCTTAGTAACAGGGATCTATTGGCGGAGTAATGTTTTAATAAACAGACATTAAAAGTTAAACTTTAATGTAGGTAAAGATCATTAAGAGATTATTTTTTTAATTATTGATATTTATCTAGAAATTTGGTAAAAACAACCCGTGAGAGATTCGTACAAATAGAGACTTAACCGCTACCATTACTGGTCGTTACATTATTCAATAATTAAATAGAATAGAACAAAATCACAAAGTGAACAAACATCATGCACTTTTGCACGTGGTTTTTTATGTGACTTGACGGAGACGTACGTACGGCAACAGCTAGTATAACACATAAATCTAAAAATAAATGGAGTTATTTATATAAAACGCAGTTAATCGTGTTTATTATATAAAAAGCAATGGCAGCTCTCCATACATCATTTTAGTTACATCCAACATTAGCGTCTATGAATGATATATATCTAATTTAATAGAATGTCTTTCACAGATTCTGATGGTAAAATAATCATAAATATAGGATTTCAGGTTATTAAATTATTCTTTATAGTAGTTTTATAGGTTATGTCACCATCAGCCATATTTATTGAATTTCTTGTTGCTTAAAACAACTTATTAGTACTAGGTATATAAAATTGAAGAAACTTAATGGTCGTTAACGATTACGCATATTAAGCAATGCGGGACGTGTTTTACACGATACTTAGGTACCACACAATATCTTGTTTCTCCATGCGTTGGAGGTAAGATATGTCATTATAGATTCATTACGAGCTGTTGAAAAAAACGGTGGCAAACAATATCCAAAAACATGACAGTTATCGGAATCCTTAGGTACGCACGAGTCACAAAGATGTAATAGGTATTAAAGTACATAAACAGTCAGATTCCGAGTAAGTATTTAGAAGCAAAAGCAGCCTTGGGCAGTCCGGGTCAAATAAGTAACGAAAACAGGAGAAAACGCAGTGAATGCACACAGAACTCAACGAAGCGCAAGCGAAATGCGATGCGAGTGAAAAAAAAACATCGGGGCTCGGACGGGTAAAATGACAAACATCATATTTTTTGACAGCTCACAATGGCAGTCTTTTAGCCAGCGACCTTTATTTTTCATAACCTATTTACCATATACAGCGTGTTATTTTGTTTAAAATACATTTAAAACGTTGTATTAAAAGGGAAAATAATAATATTATTCGCAATAAAATATGATTCAATCTCTATAACATCAAAAAATATATTTTTTTATCGTGGGAAAAAAATAGTTATTTAGGATGGCAACCTTGAAGCTACAATGATGACTACTACGGGAAATGAATTTAAATAATTATTGTACTTTTAATTTACTACTTTTTTACTTGGAGTTCTCTAAATATTAATGAAGTATCGAAATGCGTCAAAAAACTTTTTATGATTTTTGGTTGTCTTAAAATCTTATGATGCTTTCAGTGCATTGAACTAAAAATCTGCTATAGCTCTTTAAGATATTTCTTACGTAATATTAAAAAAAGGATGTTTATTAAATTACAATGAACATAGAAAGTGATCTATTTCATAATTCATTAAAAATACATACGTAGTTCTTTCTTTTACGTTATGAAAGGAACAAATATATTACTAAAATGGTTTACAATGTACCTAATTTATATTACCCCTCTACAAATTCATGCATACAAAAGCTAAGATTATAGAGCAAGCCTGAAGAATGACATTACGAAAACGCCACTTTTATTACCAAAGTACACACTAACATAGTCTTTCACTGTGATAAAATAGGAACCAGAATTCCGTACACTTATTAAGTCAACGATTGCAACAGTAATCTTTCACCATTAAGCAAACCATATTTCTTGAAACATTCATTGCTAGTCATTTACAGTAATGACTTAATTAGAAAGTTTCGTTTTGCCCGAGGATAC
The DNA here is from genome assembly GCA_018236625.1 of Lasaia peninsularis. Taxonomy (NCBI): domain Eukaryota; kingdom Metazoa; phylum Arthropoda; class Insecta; order Lepidoptera; family Riodinidae; genus Lasaia; species Lasaia peninsularis. The sequence goes on from DVZL01003310.1 coordinate 8,986, forward strand.
ACGCAGGCGGGGTGGTGAACCGAGCGTGCTTTTGCGTGCAGTCTTTTGTCACGCCGTTTTCGTGTCCGATTTTGACGACTAATTAATAAACTCAACATGTTAGGTTTGTTTTATTTATAAATAGGCACTTTGGCGTAGGAATGTGACACATAATGCCCGGCAGTGATATAAACATTTTTAATGTCATTCGGAAAGAACATTCTTTGCAAGGTTGACAAAACAGATATACAATTTTTCCCCGTGTTGGTCCGGGTCCTCTGTGTAGAATAGACCAAATGCCTTTCTACCAGGCAGCTCGTAAGAGGCGAGCATAAGTTATCAAGTTCATTGCCAACAAGAGCACTGGTGGTAAAGTGCTGTGCAGCAACTCGCCCGGGTCAAACTGACATTATCAAGTTCCGGTCTGGAATGTAGGGTAGCCGGTAGACTTGCACACCAGACCTAACACCCCGGCCACAGGATAGTGACACACCTACAACATCTGTAGTGTCTATAGGCCACGGTTGTCTCAGGAGACCGGTGTTTGTTCGATGTCTTGGAATTTTGTACCGTGTAATCGAGGAGACCTAGTTTGAAATTTCACGACCAAATTGCTGGAAACTCAATCAGATCGAGTTATTATTTTACTTACTTATTTCTAATGCTACCACGTCATGATGATGATTGTTGTTTTACAATTTGGAGTATCTACAAATAAAAAAATGGAAAGATGAAAATTGATTTGAAAATGGCAATTAATTAAATAGTACAGGTATTTTAAAATGGATAGGGATTAGAAAATTAAAAAAACGGACACTGGGTTTTCTCGCTTAGGCGTGAGGAGCAACTGGGACTAACACTGGTATGACGATGAAAAAAGAAAAAAAAACATTTATACAGTGTTCGAAACAAGTTGTAGAATTTAAAGATATTTATTTAATAATTACCCCTGTGATAGAGTGGAGTCGATGTCCGATTTTGACGCACGAGGTCCCAGGTTCAATTCCCGGGAGGGCAATATGGTTTTATGATTATTTTAGTTTATCTGGAAATCATAACATTGGCCGAATTTGGATTTGTGACAGGTGAGACGACACAATATTTTCGGCTAATCATAGATGTATAGGTACTGGAGGTTTTTAAATTTAAAAATGAATAAACAAAATCTAAAATACAATGCATAAATTCATCACTTAGAATGCGAACCGGGTATATTAAATATCCTTCAACACAACATCGAAGTATCTCTGAATTGCTAACTAATACAGCTTAAGCTAGTGCTAGCTATAACTAACTTCACACTCGAGACTAAAATACACAAAACTTTGAATACACCACCAATAGTTCCCAAAGTTATAGCACAAGACATTTGTTTCAAGCCAACTTAAGGAAAACTCACTGAAGGCGTCTCCAAATCGGCGTGGCAAAGTTGCTAATTAATTAATATCGATTTTGCCCTAACTTATGTAATTAATAGAAACGTCGTACTCGAACTTAGATAACCCTTTTCGAAGTTCACGTATTAATCCTGTAGGAACACAATGAAAACTTTATGGGAACAGAAGTTTGGCACTTGCTTATGGAGTGCTGATAATCATTTTCGTACTTTTTGCATTCATTAGAAGCAAACATCAATAGTTTTCAAGCTGAATTATGAATTTTGAAGATATCATTATCTTAAAAATAACATTTTCTCGGTTCCAGGATATTTTGAATATTATATTTATGAGTATGGCATTATATTTATAAATTTTTAAATTATTTATATTAATTTCATTTAATAAAACCAACATCGACTTCTCAAATTTATAAATTTTAATTTTTCCCCATTTTGAGTAAAATAAAATAGGATGGCAATACTTTTTTTATACCCGCGTATTTTTGTGGTGAAATTGTTTTCGATGTGAAAATGTTTTAATGATTTGTTTTCTGTGAATATGACTTACTCACAAAATAAACAAACTGTTGAGTTTGGGTTTGAATACAGGCAAAAACATTTTCTATCAAACAGCGCGTAAGATGATATCTTTAGGTTGTTCGTCACTAACTTTTAGGTCAAGCAAAGATGTTAGTTTTGCGGCACAGTGCTTGTCTTCGTAGTAGTCTAATTTTGAGAGTGTCTCACCTTAGTTTAACTTAACTTCAAGTTGGCAACGCACTACTACAGCATATCATTAAGTGGTGTTTCTTCTTCTCTTTCGTCGCAGCCTTTTCCTTTTCATATTAGACTAGCTTTCAGCCCGCGGCTTCGCCCGCGTGAATTATTTTAATAACACAGATGACTTTCAAAGGGCAAACATTTTTCTGACTTATAATATTTATTACATAAAAACATACCCACTTTTTAATGTAGTCGGTTTAAAAGTAATCCATGTCCTTTCTCAAGGTCAACTCTATCTCTGTACTTAATTTCATCAAAATCGGTTTAGTGGTTTAGGCGTGAAAGCGTAACAGAGAGACAGAGTTACTTTCGAATTTATAATATTAGTAGGGATAGTAGGGATGTTATCAGGTTCAGTTCTAACCTAACCTAACCTAATCTAGGGGCTTTCAGTTTTTACACAGAGTGACCTTTGAAACCCTAAAGGGAGACTAGGCCTAATCTAGGGAGATTAGGTTGATTTCAAATATAAGAATCTAAGTTTCCTCAAGATGTTTTTTTTACCGTAAAAGCTCTCAAAAAGTGTACATACGTTTGAAAAACTCATTGGTACTGGGCGGGATTCGAATCTCTTATTATTCGAAATCAGAGTAATTAGCAAACGCCAATATTTATTCTGCTATAAGCCTATAAAAATAAAACCTCTAGGTTTTCTAGTGGCTTTGCCCAATCAACCATTATTAAGCTGCTCCCGGAATTTTCCCACTCATATTCCGTGTAATTGATTTTGCTTTATATTTAGATTTCGAGTATTTGCCAACTAAGCCTTTTAAGTCAATCAATTTTCATTTAATGCCATATAAATGTTATTATTGATTTTAGTATTTTTTAGGATTCCATACCTGGAAAGGAAAAAATGGAACCCTTATAGGATCACTTTGTTGTCCGTCCGTCAATTCGTCAGACAAGAACTTTTTTCTTAGGAACACGTGGAGGTATAATAATTATTTGATATGTTTCCCCGTGTTGGTCCGAGTTCTTTGCGTAGAATAGACAAACTGCTTTCCTACCAGGTAGCTCGTAAGAGGCGAGCTTAGGTTAACTGGATCACTACCAACATGACCACTGGTGGTAGAGTGTTGTGCAGCAACTCGCCCGGATAGGGATCCACCGCCTTACCTATTTCTGTCGCCATAATGACATTGTCGTGTTCCGGTCTGGTCCAGAGAGTGGGGTAGACGGTAGACTTGCACATAAGGTCTAAAGCCCGACCACAGGTACAACATCTATGGTGTCTATAGGCCACGGTTGTCTCTTACCATTAGAAAACCCGTGTGCCCGTTCGCTGTCTTGTCCCATACAAAAATTGTATCGAATTATAAGGTCTCATATATGCCCTTTGGAGTTGTGAAAAAATAAAACTTCTTAGTTAACGCGATACAGCCGTTAATTTTCAAAACTCGCAAGGGAAGCTGGAATCCTGAAATTTGGCATGATGCAATGTTTTACATGCATGCAAAGCAAAAATTCCTAAAACCTTGAATTTTTAGTTACATCACATAATATATACTTTTAATTACTATAAACTTGCCAACAACTGTATACGGAACCCTCAGTGCACGAGTCCGACCTGCGCTAGGCCGTTTTTTATTTTTGTGGTCGTGTGCTTGATTTGAACAATTTAAAATTGGTTAATTAGAAGTTTACGTCTGTCTAATTTTCTTTCTGCATTCTAATTCACGTTGAAACTCTTTTACTATTTAGACTTCCCGTCTATAAATGAACTTGATATAAAATTATCCTTCAAAAACATGTCCTAACATCCAACTTCTAAACTACACGTTGGGAAATGTAAGACTTCCCTTTAAAACTACTCAACAGATTCAAAATAGTTTCCTTTTAAAACTACCCAATGATTTTGATGCGGTTTTTGTAAAACATAGATTGATTTAAGAAAATTGTTTTTATGTATATAGCCGGCATATATACTCATGTGAAGTCACGTGTAGTTGTCGATATCCTAGTGGGAACTAGAACCATCAACCTATCTAAATCAGTGTCTCTTGTGTAATCCCCAGTTTAGCGAACCTACAGAAACTTTTTACCACTGTATTGTAGGCTATCCATTTAAAAAGCCACCGTATGTTTATATCATTAGGATACAGTTTTGAGAAATTTGGGCAAAACGTCTATTACTACGCCCATTTGTGGGTTCACACTTTTTTGCATGTCCGGAAAATTCAAGTCCATTGTGTTAACATTTCAAACGAGTTAAACTAAGCTTCTATATAATTCTATATAAATAAAATTGCTTCTATCTAAGCGCGAGTTCGACTCGAGGAGAAAGTGTTCCGAATCATTATTTGTAGAAAAGGCAAAAAAACACACTTTTGTATGGGATCGCCTTTAAATATTAGAGTTAGCATTGGTTGAATTAAAAGATAGCATGATTAATATCTGATATAAAATAAAAAAAATACTTTTATGAAGACTTGGTCGTCTAGTGGTAAGCGCTTCGTATTTCCATTCTGGTAGTGCAGGTTCGTCTGCCATCTGAGTTACAAAGGCCAAATCCCCTAGATTAGATAGCCGACCCCGATATCATTTGTTATTTACATGGGATGATAAAATATTTAATAATTATTTCTTATTAAATGTAAATTATATAAAGGTTGTTATTATATAATATATAGATGATAAAAATGCTCAGGATTAATTGCTCCTATTTCAATTGCTTTTATTGTAATAGAATGTAAAGTTTATGAATTTAGAAAATAAGAAAAAAGTTAAGCCCGCTGAGTTTATTTCACCGGATCTTGTCAGTGAGTGGCCGCGTTCCGATCCGGTGGTAAATTTTGGAATGAAGAACCGCTAGTTTGTGAAATAAAAAATATTTCTATTGCATTCTATTCGCGTAATTCCATCTAAAATCATGTAGGTATACAAATTTAATGTGAATGTTTGTATGTAATACTAGCGACCCGCCCCGGCTTCGCACGGATGGACATTTATTTTTTAAGCTCTCATTTAGGCAGCGTTCGCGAGAATCGTTAACGTACGGCAGTTTTTTCGTCG
>DVZL01003311.1:0-14138 GCA_018236625.1 Lasaia peninsularis
GCATAATTTTCTTTATAGCTACATATTATAAACCAAAGTCGTATCCTTATGCCCGTCTGTCCCTATGTTTGCTTAATTATATTATTAATATTTAAAACTACCCAGTTACTTAGACGGATATATTAGAGACAAACTGATAATTTTGATATTTATATATCAACTAGCTGTGTGTTTATTTAAAATAAAGCTGAATAAAATAAATGTTGACAAAGCCGTTCCTTATTAAATTAGCTGTCTGCCAGTGAAAGTTCCGTCGAAATCGGTCCAGCCGTCCAGAAATTAGCGGGTACAAATAGTCAATCAAAAAGAAAAACAGACAAAAACTCTAAAAATTTTTTTTAATATTTGTGTTTGTATTGCATTTAGTAAAAAGCAGTTATTTTAATATTACATACAGACACTCCAATTTTATTTAATTGTATAGAAGAGATATAGGACTACAGGGAATTGTCACTGAATGATATGGGCTATATTTCCTCCCGAGCAAACCCGGGGGACTTTTAGATTATTAATATAAATTTAAGACTTTTAAAGGAGGGCACTGACTCATATAAATATTTTAAAACATTTTTAGTACAATAGTATAACAGTCGTATCATGTTTAATACAGTTTAATACGCGTTTTTTCAATAAAAATAAATAAAATTGCAGTGTCTGTATGTAATATTACAATAACTGCTTTTTACTAAATGCATAATATGTATGTTTACAAGGTACCAAATAATAATACCAAAATATACATATGACGACGTAAATGATGAGACCAGTTGAACACAAATACAAAGTCATGAAACGTTATGTTTTTCAGTTGAACTGAAAAACTCATATAACAAGTTGCCCTACCTGGGAATCGAACCCGGTACCTTATACGTCATAGCCAATTTGTGAGATGATTTATGTCGAATTTCTAAATTTCATTATAAGTAAAATTTCAATAAATAATTTCTATGTCACGTTGAAACATCGTTTGACTTTTTCATTAAAACTTACCTCACTCTGCTGAAAATGATGACTACTGCTACTTACTACTGTAAAAAGCCAAATGTGATATGAGAAAATACAGGATATTGGCAATGATTTTAACTTTACCAAATTCAGTTTGACGTAATTTTTTTTAATCTCGCCTTTTTTATTTTTTGTTATTATGTTTTATTTTTTGTAAATGCACATGTGTACAATAAAGTGTTAAATAATTAATGTGTCTGTAAAATTAAAATAACTGCTTTTTGTTTGAATGCATATGTATACACGGTGCATATACCACAATAACATTTTATTAGAATTTTGGTCTATCTTTGTATGTTCCGGCTAATCTCTGGAATAGACCAATTTTAACGGGACTTTTGCTGGCAGATAGATGTTGTATTAAAGGGTAATTTAAGCTACTTCTTATACTTAAACGCGATCAAATTCGCGAGCGGAGCTAGTGATAGATATTTTCATATCCTGTAGTAGTTATCTCGAGTAGTTAAAAAAAATAAGAAAAAATAAATAATAATTCCTAATTTGTTGTAATATTTTTTAATTATAATAATTTAATATAAATAGTGCAAACAAGTAAATGCAGCTTAGTGTTATCGTGACCACTTTTTGTTAAAATTATCTTATCTCAAACATGGTCACTGTTACGTGCAAGAAAGCATTAATTCAATATTACGAAACAGTATTTATTTATTGTAAATTTTAATAATCTACAAAAAAAAATCATGGGTAGTTACACATTCACGTAGTCATGGTAATTAGATCAGATTAGTTTCAGCCAAATTAGTTTCAGTTACCACAGTTCATATCTGACATTCAAAGACAAAATCCGGTACACATGCGCTTCACAAAAGGTTTTCTCATCATAAAATCATTGCCAATAAAAATAACAAAGAAAAATAACTGTCAATGTACGTGGCCAGGCGTGATCAAGCTTTTGCCATACCTGACTTACACTCCTAAAGCTACTGGTGCTAGCGCTCCGGGCCTGCAAGAAGAAACATTTGGTCCTATACACCAAGCACATTTAGCAGAAGACCAAGAAGATTGACATGCTGTACAGTTATGTAACATGGTCAGTACTTTTTTATAGGAAAATTAATGATAAATGTAAAATAGTCACAAGTATTCATAGAAAAATTAATAATAAATGTTAAGTGATTACAAGTTTTCATTAAAAAATCAATGGTAGAAGTTACGTGGTCACAAGTTAATAATTGTTAAAAGTTACGTGGTCAAAAGTTTTCAGAAGCATATCAATATAACATGGTCACAAGATCTTTTAACCGTAAATTGTTAAAATACATTAAATGATCAGATCATAAGCTATCATAAGCGGCATTGCTTTTGGTTTAGCTCGTGTTTTTAAGGTATTAAAATCATTTTGAAAATTCGATTTTACTGACTAATATAAAGGTCCTATGCCTATGTCCTTCTATTTTCGATAATAGTATGTATATAAATATGTCAGAGTTTGTTTTTAGATATTTTGATTTCAGAATTTTATCGTTCCGGACATATCTTTAAAAAATTTCAAATAGTCAGCGAGAGACAAAGCGAGAGACGAGTTCAAATCCTGTGAGGTACAAATTGTTATTTTCTTATAAATCTTGTCACCCAATTTTTTAGACGCTTTGATGTCATAATAGTACACAAAAAATATAGATATCTAAATATGTAAAAGTATTTGCCAACTCTCACGTCTATTACTAGCTGTTAAATGCAACTTGATTAGTATGATTTAGGAGGTAGGATAACTGACAAACATTCACAAGAGAATTTCATTGTCCTTTGTGATGCCTATTATTTATGTGTATTTTCTAACACCTAGAAATCCGTCTGTATAATCGCTTTGTGGTCGAGCATAATCGGTGTGTAATTTTCAAGATTCCTTGTTTGATTCCTGAGTAGGGCAACTTATTAGGTATATGAGTTTTTTGGTTTAATAAATAACGATATCGTCGGCTAGTAACGATTTTTTTTTATCGCTTTTCAACATATAGAAATGTATCAAACTTTTACATTATATTAATTGAATATATTTGAATACAAAATTAAATTTTCCCATTATAAAGCTAGCATCAAAGAGTTAATAATTTATTTGCAAATCACTTACAAAGTTTGACCGCTGTAATATCAGACAGCAAATCAATACCAGATTCCCAAAGTAACGCCTGAACCAATTAATTACTTTGGCATGTTAATTGCGATTCGAAATCACATGAGATAATACAAATATTACTGAAAATAATATATTGCAATTATAAACCATAACCATAAGTAAATTATAACTGTATGCACAAAATAACATTTTTTACAATGTTTGTTTGTCTCTCTCGTTGTTCCAGCTAATGTTCGGAACAATTAGACTGGTTTTGATGAGATTTTAACTAGCAGATAGCTAAAATATTATGGAATCAGTTCGAATACTTTCATTCTAGAATTTTATAAAATAACGAAATTCAAACGCGGACGAAGTCGCGGGCACGGCAAAAGCTACAAATTGCTATGATTTTATAAGTTAGTTGTCTTAAGGAAACATTGTATCGGTATTCCTTGTTACTACAGGCCTCAGCAATGCGGAGTCCACAGGCAAAATAAGTAAATAATATAATGTAATTAATCAAATGATAAAAAAAATATCATCACACCAATTTTCTCGAAACGGTAGGCTGACGTATTATGTGCACCCGCAATTAGACGATGATATTATGTCTCATGACACGGTAAGTCCGTCACTAATTTCAGGCCATTTTAGGTTCTTCAGGTAAGCTGAAAAAACTTATAAGTACAAGTTGACAATTGAACCCCGGTACCTCGTGCATCAAAGTTAGATTTCACTTGACCACAGAGGCGAACATAATAAATTTATTAACTAATTATATTAATTTATTTGTAAAATGATTTTTTTTTTCTTATTCTCAATTGAAACGTGTCAACTCGAGAAAATGGAAAAAAAAACTCGATGGGATTTAAAAAATAGTTTAGCAATAAATCATTTTTATTTCTTAAGAACCAATTCTCATAACAAATATGTCAACTAACTACGAAAAATAGTACCAAGCATTTTTATGAGCGACATATTTTGACATTTATACAATTTAAATTTAGAACGCCGGATATATTTATTAAGCTTCACTTTGTGACATCATTTCTTTTTTTTTCATTAAATATATAATTAGTTAAAAAAACACGTTGTTCCAAATTAAAATATTAATATATTTTATCATCATCACAATTTTGTTCGGATTGGATTGTAATGACAGAAATTTTACTGAGAATAGAATTTTATTTTAAAAATGTATAAAATAAAATAATTTACTAATGACGCTGATAAAGTCGCAGGCATAAATAGTTTAATATAAAATTTGACGATAGGATTTACCCGAACATGAAAAATGAACTTAAACTGTTCGATGCCTGTCCGTTGAGAGAACGCAGCCATTTTCTATTTTAAAATATGTATCTTTTGAGAGTTTGAAAGGCTGGAAAATACTTGAGAGATACTTTCGTAAAAAGCTTTTATTTTCGGGCTTTTCTATCTAAATTGAAATTTTAGTCTTGCTTACTTCTTATAACTAATTATAGCGGTATTCCTTTGTACGGTACTTTCTAGCAAAAATTTGATACTAATATTCTTTTGAAGTGAGATGTAACGATCCCATCACCTGATGAAGTAATAATTTTGTAATATCTCTCTAGTAAAGACAGCCAGTTAAAAGATCCTACCTTGACTCGTTGTAATTAATTAATTATCTTTTTCTATTTCTGATAGCCACCTTTCAAAGTTTTAGTCAACAATTAATTTCTTATCAAAGTCTGCCTTTTTTTACTTGCCGCCCGTATCCCCATATGCAAAAAACTTTCATCCCAGCCTCAAGTAAACAACCCACCATTAACGTATTTAACATTTATATGGCATTTATTTCTTACTACATAAATGTTTAAAATATTCGGGAGTCTCAGTGGTCTAGTGATTAGCACTTCGGCATTCCACTCCTATTTCTCGGATTTGAACCTCGGAATATTGCAATGAGTTTTTCTGACTTAAATACGTTTTGTGAGTGGAGTGAAGAAAATATGGTGATAAAAGCGGGATACTTGTATTCAAATTCAACCCATTTTACTATTGGATCTGACCTCAGCAATCGAGATGGTTACTACGCCTTCTCGATTGCTGTTGTCAGATCACACTGCGTACTGTACTAAAAACTTTTTCTAATCTACATCAGGTAACCAACCTCAATATCATCTGATGTAGAAATGGGATGAGGCTAGGACGTAAGAAATGTGAAGATAAAAATGCTGAATTAAAAATCTTCATATTTTAAATGAGAAACACATGTAATTAGTCACGTAATATCACTTATAATTGAAAAAAAATATTTTAAAAATAGCCAACCGGTTTCAATTTTTACATCATCAGTTAGAGTAACTTATGTTTTAGCCCTTATTATGCTGTAAAAAGCGAAACGGGTTGACTATTTAAAAAATATTGTTCCATTATGTTATATGTGGAAAGCGTACCTACGTGTGTTTCTTATTTAAAATATGAATATGTGGAAGATTCAACAAGCGCCAACGATTAATAAGATTAAAAATCTTTGAAGGTTGACCTAATAAGGCAACGGGAGTGAAGTCACGGGTGTATATTAGTTTCATAATAACTACTGATACAGCCCAACCATAATCCCTTAGTGATAAACCACATCTGTGCTTTATTTGCAATTCCAATTCACTTGGTCCAAACTAATATTATAGTGTCATTACGTAATTCGACCAACAACGTTGCCAAATATTATGATATTATAAATTTAAATATCATTTAATAAATCGTTATAAAATTTGAAATTGAGCTTTATATACATATAGTTCGCGGTAGGCAGAGGGTATCGATTGCCATGTGTTATAATCCCTGTATACTTAACTCCTACAATATTCAGAGACTCCTGACACCATGATCGAACCATCGGAGCATGCCTTTTCTCATTTTTACACCGAAATTTTGTGTCAGTATTATATACTACGTATTATAAACTTAATTACTAAGTAAGAGAGTTCTGCAAAAATTCGCACCGATTATAACAATTTTATCTTCTACGGTACTTGAAGATAATCAAGATCTTAGCTTCAAATTTATGACTTATCCTTTAAATCATTAGTATATATAGCTGTGTAGCAGAAGATACAGTTATAATAATTATTTGGTATAATACAATATTTGATAATTGATAAGTTGAACTCCAAAGTTAACGGAAGTGTTTTTTTCTACCTCATGCATTTTTTTGGGCATTGAATGCCAAAACTTCTAATAGATATCCTGATGATAAGAAATACAGCTTGCCTATTAGTGGTGCTTTGTATACACCTTATTTTTAGTGCTTTACCGTGACCAATATACTTCTTGTGACCATGTTATAGAAATATCTTAAAGCTAATAAAGTTGATTATGAGTTAGACTTTTGCTAATATCATAAAATTAAGGATATTGTGAGTGATAAAAAAGAAAATCTTTTTGTGACCATGAGTGACATTATGTACAAAGTTATTTACATACCTTAACATTTGATAGATTTAAAAACATTATAAAAGTATTTTTTTTGTGTGACCACGTTATAGAAGATGATATATCCCTATGACCATGTTATAGAAATACAAGTTGTGCAGAGGTGCTTTAGAAAGGAAGTAGTGCAGCATATCAAATCCAAGGTCAGATACACATAGAACAAATATAAAATATCCATAAGCTAATTTTAGAGATGTTTCTTTTGAAATAAAGCATTTAAGATGTATGTTTTTTAATATTAGAATTTTACACATAGCCTGACTTTTACTAAATTACCTTATAAAAAAATTGAGTGTAGTTTGTATAAAAAATATTTATATTTCTTTTTAACATTGCAAGTATTTTAATATTAAAAACTCTTTTCATGTTTTATTAATTTCGTATACTTTATTTACAAAATTAACATTGTTATTAAAATTATTTTAATATTAACTATAACCTGTTGATATAGTTATATACATTATATATTAACAGAAACATCTATAAACTTAGACAATCTTATAGCAAGCATATTCACTTAAAAGTGTAGAAGTGAATAAGAACATAGTTTCGCTGGAAATAAGCGAAATAAGTGCATTTAATACAAGTGACACTTTATATAAAATGTCGTTGGGAATAAAGGGTACTTGTAACGATAAAAGCTATATTTCCTCAAGTATAATCACTTACATAGACTAGATAAGCCTCTTTCCACACTGGCACGTATTATATAAGCGCGTAAAATGTGCATTTAGACGCTACGTCCTTTAAATTAACTTTTAAGTAACGTAACGTTACGAGACGTGTATGTAACGTAACGAAGCGTAACTAGTTTAATTAGATTTCATTCTTAAATAAATTTCTGAAATAAAATATTGCTCAATTAATTAAACACGCTTCGTAGAATGCTCGTTTTATATAAGCCGTATATTTTGCTTTTAAAAATAAATTTATAAAAATTAGATAATTTAAAATATATTTTTAAAGATTTATCGTTTGCTTTTTTGAATATTAGTTGCAAAATGGCAAATTTATATATTTTAATGATGGAAAAGTATTGATTGAATGTTAAATTCATATTTCCAATAAATTTCTCGTTTTATGTAGCGTCTTATATGCACATAATAATTTTCAAATCACCCACGCTTGAATGTCTGAAGCGAGATTTCCAAAGTTTTATAATACATGTGAAGCAGCGTGGGAGACTATAAACTCACTCACACATACAAGCAGTAATAACATTCAAAGCATTTGCCAAAACAACCAGCAACATCAATTGTATACAAAATCCACTGCATTTGTGTACTGTGAATGTTATGGCTTATATGTCATTTATATGTTATAATACCTGAAAAAAACACACTGAGTAAGAGTAACAATTTTTTGCGGTTTTCACATATTAAAATGAATATTTAAAACATATTTCGTTGAAGAAAAGGTTTTGCAGATACTGGCCAGTCTGAAAATAAAACATTTTACAAGAAATAACTTATTCATAACATATTAAAGAATGGTTAAAAGTAGGTTTTAGTCATGGACAAAAATCTATGAGACCTTTATTATAAATATCTAAACCGTTATTACAAAACTAAATAATTTGCTTTAACGTTTTATTTTCCTGAGTTACTAGCTCGAATTTCATAACTTTTGGCTTTGGATATAGGACTTAAACACTCCACGTTTTATCAATAACAAAAAGAGAGTGGATAAAACTGCTGTAAACTGCTAGGGTAATAATAATTATTGCTCTGGATTATTCAATTTCTTCATCAAAAATATATAAACATATTAACAATAAAAAATATAAATATATAAACATATTAAAATATTAACAAACGCTTTTAGATATTAGGCATAATGGTATTATTTTTTGATGCATTTAGCATAAATAAACTAATTTATCAGTCGTATCGTGATCGTGTCGTCGGATATAAAAATATAGATACAAAAGCACAAAAGACGATTAATTCTAAGGACTTAATTACTTCGCTTAATTGCTTTTTTAATATAATCTGTATTTGTTGCTGTTTTAATTTCCTACTGTCTTAATATTTATTATCGCTTTTATGCTTGAACGAAGTCGATGACCGTTTAACGCACTAGGTCCCGGGTTCTATTCTTAGGTTGGGCAACTTATTTAATTTGTATTTTTGGTACCCTAAAAATAGGATCTAATATATAAAGAACTAATAACAAAGAAGAAGATCAATTCTAAAAATATAACATATTAACGATAGCACAAACACTTGAAATATAACATCAAATCCTTTGAGATCTAGTGGGCAGTAAACTTCATCAATAAGTGTTCAGCCTCGTGGGAAAACTCCGTATTGGCGTGTTTATTGCTGTTTGAGAACTTGTGTAATAGGGCCTCTGCCTCAGGGGAAGTTCAACATAGTTCTTCACTACATAGTATAAAATCAAGTCGCTTCACGCTTCTGTCCTCATATATGCTTTGATCTTTACAAAAACTATCCAATGGATTTTGATGTGGTTTTTTGCAATAGATAGAGTGATTAAAGAGAAAAATATATACGTATGTATTACTAGCTATGATCTGCATTAATTACAGAACAATCTATTAAAAACCGGCCGAGTTCGTGTCGGGTTCACGCTGGAAAGGTTCCGTACCGAATTTATTGTCTTTAAAATCAGCAAAAATAAAACACGTTTTACACAAACTAATTAATTTATATTATTTAATTTCAAACCAGATATTCTTATATCGAGCGACTACTCGTCGTCATTTACAGTAATCTAAATATGGATTGCGACATCTATTGGTTAAATTCTTACTTCATTCTATGTTTTATTTGTTATTATAGCGGCAACAAAAATCCATCATCTGTGAAAATTTCAACTGTCTAGCTATTATAGTTTAAAAGTTACAGCCTGGCTTCAGACAAATAGCTGGCTACGGACAGTAGAGTTTTAGTAATAAGATTACGTTTTTACTCTTTTGGATACGGAACGCTAAAAACCAGTTTTCTGAGATGAGTCACGATTTTTTGGTTAATAATAATACCTTCAAGCGCAATGACCGACTGATAAATTTAGATATTAGGGTTTAAAGCTAATTAAAAAACACTAAGAGTAGGTATACTAAAATCCAAACTCTAAAATGCTCTGAGATAAAATGAACGGTCTGCTTCATCAATAACAGCTCAGTCTCCCGGGGAACCCGGTATTACAGAGTTGATTGCACTTGAAGAACTTGGAGAAAGGCCTGCTGGCCCTGGGGAAATCTTTAGCATAATAATTTTAGTCGCCTCGGTAGCCGAGGGGTTAGTGACAGATAGTACTAAGTAAACTAAGTAGAGAAGCAAATCATTGGTAGATCGTACTGCGTGTCGTCAGTAAAAAGTCGATCTTGGGTCTTAATAAGCTAACCACCCTTTATATCGACCATACTGGAGGTACTTGTGACACGTCCATACAATTCTAAATTTTCAAATCCGCGCCCGAGATCCAGTGAACCAAACTCAGAGGGCTTGTCTTTTTGGTTTTTTTTGTTGTAATATTAGGTACTTACAACTCGAAAATTAATTAGACGTCACTTTAAATCCAATATGGCGGACTGTCTAAGATGGCGGACTTTCCAAGAAGGCGGAATAGTTATTTTTAATGCACTTCTATATTTCTAGAGCGAGATTCTTCTTTTTAGAGTGTTGTAATAATTTTTTTTTAAGTTTTTTTACTTTTAATTTATTTATTATTTGTTAACATTTATTACAATATGATGGTAATAAGAAAATACACAGATAAGTAACAACAATTCAGCTAATTTTAATAAATATGTATGTAATATTAGTAAATTAATTATAACTAAATAAATATAAAAATAAAATTATAATAAAAAAAAGTACAACAAACGAAAATAAATTGCATGCTATTTATTTGATTGATAAGTGCTGATTATCATGTACTTAAGATCCTTGTAACCCTGTTTTATGCAAATAAAGATTATGATTACAACTAAAAACTTATTAAATATACTTAACATAATATAAGAGATTGGTGCGAGGAGCAATCAATCCCAAGAATTTTTATCAGCTACATATTCAACAATCTCATAATATCCGTTTTCGTACAATTAAATTTGATAGAACTGATGTATTGGTTTGTAAAATCGAAAAGTCTATTATAAAAAACCGGTCAACTGTCAGTCGGACTCGCGCTGTAAGGTTTCCATACCATTATATGCAAAAATTGCAAACATATCTCGTTTTTGTATGGGAACACCATTTATATATTTATTTTATTCTGTTATAAGCATTGATTATTATAGCAGCAACAGAAATATGTCATCTGTGAAAATCACTTTCTAGCTATAATGGCTTATGAGATGCAGCCTAGTGAAAGACAGATAGATGTATAGTAAAGTCATAGTAATGGTGTTTCTTTATTACTCATTGAGTACGGAGCCATATGAACGTGTTTTTTAATACTAAAGCAATAAATTTATCTATCTTTTCCAATGCAAATAGAAAGAAAAATCTATTAAATTCACAAAGCAACCAGATCGAACGCTGCAAAGTGGCGAAATAAAAAAGTATTCAAAAAGTTACTCGATGCGATATTCTTCGCAGATTTTGCTTCCGATTTGGAAAGTGGAGGAAATTAAAAATGTTCCTAACTGTATTAATGTACGGGCTGATTTAAGCATCAAGTGATGAAGTTATTCTACATTTTTCATTGTCGGCCCTTGGTGAAACTTTCACATAATATATTAACAATAAAGTACTAATACTGTATTTTGATTATTGTTTTTTTTCAATATTGTATTTTGAAAAATAGTAAGCAAGGTGAATATGTAGGGATCGAGATATTTGGATTAAAATATATATTTAACTATAACTATAACTGCTAAAACAGTTTAAATTTTGGTTTTGATTTTTATCTGAACAGTCCAGGGAAGGCTTAAAAAGATCAGTTAAAATAAATAAATTGGTAGGAATATAATAAAAAGAACAATAATTTCATTTTGCCTTAGAAACTATTACTATCTGTCAAATATTTGATGTTTGTCTTGTCATTCAGAAATCAATTAAATTTAAAAGCCGTTCAGAAATCAAATTTAAAAAAAATGCTTTGTTTTTTTTTCATTTTTAATGCGGGCAATACGGAACAAATATGCAAAGTTCGGGACAGCTAGCTTAAAATAGATTTCTTATGTGCGTGAGTACAATGCGTGTGTGGATGGCTACAGGACGGGTTATTTACCACGATCAAATACCTAGTATGTTATCCGAGGGTAAAGTCTCCACCTCCGAGGGTGAAGAGCCTCCGAAACCGTTTATATGAAGCGATAAATGTGAAGAAAGCTAGGCAAGTGTGTATGCACTTGGCTCTTGATACTATCTACATACCCCCAAGGGATCTGGCCTGAAAGTGTGTCTTTATGTGTATGTTACACACCAACTTGAAATCGGAAGGGGTACCAGATTTGTATAAAAATGTGTGAGCGAACCAAAGCTTAATATATCCGTAAAAGCTTTGACAATAATTAAAACTCAACTGACTTTCAAATAAGTACACAGTAACTTATTCAAACAAAAAGCTCTCGTGTCTTTAATTAAAATCTCAACAGACAAAGCTAGCTAGAATAAAGCTACAGGAAAAGTTTTCGTAGCGAAGTTCAAGTAGCTAAAAATAATAAATTGAAAACTGAAGGTAGTAAAGGAGAAGTTTTTTCAAAATATTTTTTTAATATCGCTACGCCCATTTTCGCGAATTTTAAAGTGATTTATTGCTAAGTTATTTCCCAACAATCAATAGATGTCGCTATGTATATTCAGATCGCAGTATAATTAGATTGAATATGTATAACTTAACTCTTTTAATGTAGACAGATGATTCTTAAAAATTAATCACTCAAGCTAAATATTAATTATTTAATACGCATTTTTTTCTTTTTTTTCTTTTAATTCTATATAAAAAATAGATTTAAGTTGTTATATACTTATAAGTTATAGATAGACTTCCTTAAGCAATAACCTTTTTGCCCATAGTTTGTACTTTAGGTAAAAAATTGTTATTATTTGGTTAATTATGGGTAAAAAAATATCGTAACGCTAACAACCCATATACCCGAATATGTGCATATACCTAAGCATCTACGATTAGCCAACGATATTAGGTTTCATGATGTTGCGGTGGCTAGTCCGTCGTTATATCAGACACAAATCCAATCTCGGATGTCATGTTTTTCAGATATACTAAATAAACTTAGAGGAACAAGTCTCCCGGTTATGCGTATAAATCTTTTTATGTTATGTACTGTATTCTAATGCCACTTTTATAAGTGATATGATGTCTGACATGACATAAATGGGTTACGCGGACTACAAGTCAATGGGGAACAAAACCAGCGTGTGTCTGTCCGGAAGTATGCTTGAGGGGACGGAAATAGCTGCACGCGCTACCGCCGTATACTGGTATTATGGACTTTTGATATAACGGACATGTTATTGTGTCTTCCTAATGGATTTAGGCGAACAATTCATGAACAATATAAAAAATGGGAACTTTTTCGAAGCTATTATAAAATTTCAGGATATTTTAAAAGCTTTTATTTAACTTGCATTGTATGTATGTTCGGGTGAAATCTTTGCTGGATAGTGTATTAAGCTGAATTTTGTATACACGTTTAGTTGGGATGAGAATGCACGATGAGGTACACGACATCTTTCTAAATCCAATATGGCGGACGAACCAAGATGGCGGAATAGTTGTTTTTAAAGCACTTCTAGAATATGGGTATCAAATGTAAGGGCTCGTTGAGAGCAACTCGAAAAATAATAAAAGTTTGTAATAAATTTTTTTTTCTTTTCATTTACTTTATTTTAATCTGTATATGACTTGGTTGAGCTACTTCTATATTGCGGGAATTTGTATATACGAGTACATAGTATCTATGTAATAGAAGTCCCTGTGAACTCTGTACCGGTCTGCAATTATGGGTTGATAAAAACAAATTATTGTCAGACCTACCAAATGTGCAAGTAAAATTCATCAAAATCTATTTAGCCGTTTTGAAGCATGGAATGAGTATGGCAACTAACACTGTGACACGATGTATTTGTATATAAACAGATTTTAAATGCAAAAGTATGAATGTTTGTTTTTCAATTCCGTCAAAACTACTAAACAGATTTTGATGAAACTTGGCAATATTGTAGCTTATGTACCAGGATATCACTAACTTTTGCGTATGGTTTTATCTGTGTGATATTACATAGGTTGTACCGTCATAAATTAGCTGCCAAAGCGCCACTGAATAGTGATACACTCAGGCGAAGTCAAGGGCAACAATTAGTAAAACATATTGTATTTCATAGAATAGAATAGAAAATATTCAATTTCACATAAACCTTACAAGCGATTCCTGTGATGCGTATATATAATTCTAAAATTTACCACCGGTTTGGAACGCAGCCTCACTGAGGAGATCCGGCGAAGGAAGCTCAGAAGGAAGGAGCAATCTATCTTAATGCTCATTTTAAATCTCTTTTATTGGATTAGAATGTTTTTAAAAAGAAAAAAGACAAGCCTGCTGAGCTTCCTTCGCCGGATCTCCTCAGTGAGGCTGCGTTCCAAACCGGTGGTAAAT
>DVZL01003312.1:0-14136 GCA_018236625.1 Lasaia peninsularis
AATCTTACTTTACCAGCGATTTGATGGTAAGCAACCGGTCACCAAAATGGGGTCTGAGTTTTTTTTATTGTTTTGGTGACTATATCAGTATATCTCTATATAAGTATTGATGACTAACATACATAATACAAGCATTGGATGCTTATTTTGCGATTAGATCAATTTGTGTGATTTGTTTAGGATATTTATAATTATTATTACATTTCACTTCAACATTAGCTGCATCATACACATCCAATATGGAGAATTTTATTTATATTAAAAGTCATGATGATAATATAATATTCAGAGGGCGATCGTTTTTTATTATATGAAGAAGGGGTTGTTAGACTTGGTGTGTAAATCTACCAGCAACTCTATCCTCTGGACAGGAACACGACTGTTGCTGTGCAGTACTCTACCACCAGTAACCTTGTTGGCAAATACCTTGATAACATATATCACACATACATAAGGCAGGTCTATTCTACACAAAGGACCAACACGGGGATTTTTTTTGTGGAAAATTTTATAACTAAAACCAATATTTAATGATCTAATGATTCAATGACTGAGTTTTGATTTTTTGCCTTAAAAACATGTCCCAAGATCATTGGCTTTTGGGCTAACAATCTTAACAAATAGAGCAAACCAAACCCTTCCTTTGCTTTGCAATCTATTCTTATTTTTTTATTTTACCACAAATAAATCTTGTTATTTTTGTTTTTTTTTAATCAAAGGAGGATCTAAAGCCAATAAGTAGACCTATGAGTTTTAACTCTATCTAAGACAAAGGAGTCGTTATCTCTTTCTAACATGTTATCAATATGCTTGTTTTATACAATACTTTAGTTAATAGTCAGAAATTGCAAGAAATATAATTGTAATAAATATATACACGCTTAACCCCATCGACTAACCGTGAGGCTTGGGTTCGATTCCCGACGGGGACAGGCTTTTGTGTGATGAACATAGATGTCTGCATTTCAGTGTCCGTGTGTTTGTTAAATTTATTCTCGTATATATTTAAGTATTTCTATGTGTTAGTATCGTTAGCTAACACCCATAACACAATCATATAATTTATTCTATATTGTTCATCGTTGGCGCTTGGTGAAACTTCCACATATTCATATTTTAAATTAAAAAACACATGTACTTTTTCACATATAACTTATAATTGAAAACTACTTCTTAAAATAGCCAACTAGTTTCGCCTTTTACAGCATCATCAGGGCTAAAATTAAAGTTACTTGAGTAACCTCATCAAGGCATCATCGGGGCTAAAACTTAAGTTACTTGAACTTAAGTTTTAGCCCTGATGATGCTGTAAAAGGCTAAACCGGTTGGCTATTTTAAGAAGTAGTTTTCACTTATAAGTTATATGTGAAAAAGTACATGTGTTTTCTAATTTAAAATATGAACAAGCATATAACTTGCTTACTTTGGGGTTAGATCCATTTCTGTAATTTGTCCAGTAATGTTTATTTAATATTATTTATGGCGTTTGTTATCGGTGCATTGTCAGCTTTGGGCTGTGAAGTTTAGTGTCGTTAAACTTCCAGTCTACTCTAGGCCCGAAAATGTTAACAGTAACCGGAAGATAATATTATGGTACCAATCCAGATGAGTCTTGATTAGATTTTACCATCAATCGTTAAAATTATTCATCCAATTCATATATTTTTAATATTTTACTTATTGAAAATATTTATTACATGAATCGTAACCTAAAATTATTCCTATTTTTAGTTAGTATGACAATAAAGAGAACTATTAATAATGGTTCTTTACTAATAAAAAACAACAAGTATTTATATATCCTCCATGTTGGTCTGGGTTCAGTTGTAGAGTAGGCCAATCGACTTCCACCCAGGCAGCTTGTTAGAGGCGAGCTCAGGGTCTATTGTCAACAACACCGTGATAGTCTTGCAACGACTCGCCCGGATTGGTACTACCGCATTACCTATTCCTGCCACAATAGCGTCAGTGCCCGTCATCATCGTGTTTTGGTTTGGATGGTAGGGTAGCCAGTAAACTTACTCACGCGAGAGGCTTACCATCCCAGCCTCAGGTTGACAACGCACCATTTCCATCTTTGGTATCTATGTATCACCAAATCCGTCTGCTTGTTTGCCTTCCAATACCATAAAAAAAATACAGATTACGTTTCGTCGATCATAGAAACGGAGGATTAATCGCACCTTCAATGAAACCACAGAGTAGAAATCCAACATAATGCTTTATTTTACAAATACAGCTATCAGCCATCTAATTATACACTATGACATATACAGTTAAAGACCGCATTATTTACAGAAATAACATTCAATTACAACTAAATATAAGGCACGTTTAACACCTTAACCCAACACGAAATATAACTAGGTACATTAGTCTAAGGAATGATATGGTAATAGGAATATAAACACTGAAAAGTGCTAAATGCCCACAGTTTACAAGTCGGGGATTAAGCAAAAGTTTTTTTTGCAAAAATTGCAATACACTTTTGTATTTTGTGTCCATATATTATATTCAAAAATAAAAAATGAGCTTCCAATTTCAAAAGTTATTTTTTTATGTTAAAATTTATTTAAAAAAATTAGGTTGATTACCAAATTTGAGCTTTAAATTAAAATTTTATTATTCACATCATAACATTCATAACATTTTTTAACGAATATGAATATACATTTGTAAAAATCATCATCAAGAAATCATAAAACTTAAAAAAAACATTTTTCTAGTTAAAATTTTTGATAACAATCTATAGTTTCTTTTTCTTTATAAACACATATTATGGCAAATTAAGTCATGTTTTATTACAACTGTATTTTTAAACAGATATGACTTGGGAAAAATCTAGTATATTCTCAAAACTTAGGCAACGCATCTGTGTTGCTCTTGATGTCTCGGATGTTAGACAACTTACCATCTACCATCATGCTCGTTTGCTTCTGCTTCTATGGAAAATAAATAACAATCAATAATAGTTATTCTCAACCATTATGTAAAATCTTACCATAAGATCATAAAATATGCCCTCTCTAACAATGGAATTGTGAAAGGTGGATGCACTGGTTTTGTTGAGATTTTACAAATATGTATTGATCATATTCATACAACGTCCAGCGGACGGATAAAATATGCCCCACGCATACGAAGAAGTTATTTGATATTTCAGATTAAAATTATTTTCCCGGAACGTGTCTTTTTCATTTGAGCTTTGAATATTAAAATGAAACACACAGAAATTTTCATATCCGTTCTACCAGATATTAAAAATCGTAGATTTACCATCAAGCAATGTTTTAATAAAACATCTGAACTCTCTTGTGCGAAACCATAATGAAAACTTATAACTTATTTGGACTTAAATTGACAAATATTAAAAATCTAACGATAATAAATGAAATAAAAAGTACCTTCACGCCTATTTCCCCGAAGAGGTAGGCAGAGGTGTGCTAGTATATCCCCGACTTGTAAGTCCAGTAGATATACTAGAACACACCCATGATTAGCCAAGGTACTAGATTATGTAAATGAATACCATGATTAGGTAAATGAAATAGATACTTATAAATCCTAAATAATATGAACCATCCATCTGTATGTGTATGTGTGAATTCAGAAACATTAAGTTAGTAGTATGCTGATAGTCTTAACACTTTAATAAAGTAAATCCAAAAGTTAAAAAGTCTTAACTGACTGAAGTGTACTTATTGTAATAAACTTGTTTGTTTTTAGACAAATTGTCGGTACATTTAATGGTTTTTATCTTTGTCTTCAGCCAAACATTACCATCAGTCATTCATTTCACACAAATTATAATTCAAAAGAACCCATTTTCAAATTGCATGTGTGCCTTTTATATAAACCCTATTTCTAAGGCTCCACTATCTGTCTGCCCGTCTGTCTGTCAGCAAGCTTTAAAAGCAGTTCGCTATAACAACAAATACTGAAAACTGCATAAAATAAATATCCATACAACGAACGTGACTTTTTTACCGCTTTTTATAGGTAATGGTACGGAACCCTTCGAGCGCGAGTCCAACTCACACTTGGCCGGTTTTATTTTTATTAAAAGGACAATAATTGTACCAGTAGCAGATTTGTGTAAGAGTTGTTGTCGACATTCGAGACATAGTTGAAAAGAGTTGGGGCGTAGCAAGCGTCTACGAGGTGCTACGAAATGCTACGCGGCGCATTTGCATCAATTTTCTAACTCTTATAAATTATCAGATATGTCCTTGTAAATTAAAATAAATGTATTAAAATAATAAATAAACCATTAAAAAGTTGCACTACTCAGTTAAAAATACATTACAATTAAAATTTTCTAACATAGGTTTAATTAAGAATTTACTTGTAAGTTCAATATACACATTTTCTTTAGATCATTTCTTTTATTGTCGCAGAAAAACAATATTAACATAATATTATGTCTCGAGTTAAGCTAAAAGATTAGTTGGAAATATATAATAGCTTAGTTTTTGTCTGAAAATATTAAAGAAATATATCTTAGTTTAAGCTAACAGTAATATTGAAATATTTTTTCCTATTTGAACATTTCAAATAGTACAGGATCGAAAAAAAAAACATTGGCATGTGGAAGAAAGAAAAAACATAATATGTACCTTAATAAATATCTTCTTTATTCCTCATAAATGTATATTATGTGTAATTTAAAGTTTGTTAACATCCTGATTAGCACTGGGGAAAGTAATTAGGATAAAATCTTTACAAAAATCGTTTTTAAATTTTGTGAATACTACATTTTTTTTAAATAATTTAATACGTGACTTCTACTTTATCGCAAGGATATTACGGGACATCGCAGATGGATGGGTTTATTTCATGAGAGATAGCGATTTATATACATATCACTGAACATTTTATAAAGCTTATCAATTACATTAATCTGAAAGAAAATAAAATTTTAATTTATACATGGCAGTGGTATTATGTTAGACATGTGACACACAAAAATATAGAAATCTAAAAAAACTAATGCAATCATAAGTTACTTTGCTCAAAAATAATAAATAAACACTGAAATTGTTTTTTGACATTGACAACTGTTTTGCCCCAAAAGTAATTCTTCTTCAATTTGTTACACTGGAAGAAAAAAGACACTAGTAAATGTATTTTTAATTTATATTTTATGCTATTGCCGCATATATATACCTTTTTGACATTTTTTTTATTGAAATTATAAATTGAGAATTGTCAAAAATAATAATCTCGGTAAAAAAATATGAATTTAGAATAAATACAGTGGAATGTAAAGTGAATGCACTAACTACACAAAATCTTAATTAAAAGAATAACTCCACTAAACTTATGGTCCAAATTATATGTAATAAAAATTTTCAGTAACACAAACACATTATGTATGTTTAGTAGGTTCGACCTACTCTACTTTTGACGCGTTTCTTTAATTGTTTTTCGTGTTTCTGTCTGAAGAAAAGACCGTGGTTATGACAATACCATGGTCTTTTGGTATTCATTCAGTTATAATATTTGATAGCAAATGTGATAATTAATAATTATTTAGGTTTATATTCACACCGTGAATAATTTGTTAAGTTTAGAGATACAAAAAATTGCAAGATTCATTTACATAAATGCGAAAAACAATACAGTAAAAACATTATTTTGGAAACATGTCTTAGAACTTTATAAAAGAATTAAATTTAAAAGTAGACGAAATTGCGGACATGGTTAGTTTGTAATAAATTTAATTATAATTTAAATAAAACATATGATATGAGTGGTGTGATGATTTGTAATGATACTGACTATACCCCAGATCAAGATGGTATGTTTAAGATTAAATTCATAAAATATATAGCAAAATCAAAATTATTTAAACAATTTTTATGAATATGCGACCATCTAATTTGTTATTAATATGTAAAATTATATTTTACATAATATTACGAATAAATATTATCAATAAATATCTATGTTATTATTGTTATTAATAATTATAATGAAAACGAAGATATAAAAATAAAATTGTCAAATAAAACATCCTTAAACAAGAATTTAGATGATAATAATTAACAAAATAATAATTTATAATTTGTGTATATTTAATAATATTTGTCATTTCTACATAAAATATTTGTATTTTAATTTATCGTAAAGTGATATGTACAATGAAATGTATAATACTTGATATGCAGTACTTTCTATTAAAATAATTAAATAAAATTCAATATAAGAAATCTAGTAGTAGAGCCTTACGTAGGCCGGTTGTCTTACGAAAAAATAAACTGAAAAAATACTTTCAGCTTTAAAACATTGATATAACTAGAAACAGGAATTACAAAATATATTTCAATGAACATTAAATCTAGATTTAGGCCAAAACGATTTTTACAGCTCATAGAATATTTACAATTCTAACATCGACGTTAGCTCTCTACGTTTAAAAATCTAAATTATATTACAAAAACTTGCTTAAAACCACAGTCTACAAAGCACGAGATGTGTTCAACAACAAGTGATATTATAAGTCTCGTATTATTCACTAGTTCAGTCACATAGGATATATTGTCCTTTACTGTTTCTATATGAACAGCACTTCGTCATAGGCCTCCGGCTACTCGGCCGTCAACTCAGGATTTAGTCTGTCGGGATTAAAGTTCTCCATGTTCCACATTTGTCGTTTCTCGTCTTCGTTACACGTTTCCATTATAATTTTGTCCTTGTTCCGTGATATCGCCATACATTTTTCACTGGACCCATGCTTCAGTAGCTTCGTCTGTAAGTAATTATTTTTTAATTTGTTACTTTTAATAACCTAAAATAGCACAGAGTATTTATTTTATTCTCAATTGTTGTTCAAATTTAAGTTCAATACTCTCTTCCCGTGGTTCGTGTATTTATGAGTTGGACACCTAAAAAAACTAACCCTACAATGAAACCCTACACACGACGTTACGTTGACGAGGGCTGGCCTGCGTTCTCTCTTAAAACATTTATAGTTCATCAAGCAACTGTTTAATACTGACAGTAAGCATGTAGGCTGACTATCTGATATTAAGAGATAGCCACATCAAAATAATGACATTAAATACTATGCAATCTGAATTCAATGTTACTCTTGAGTCACTTGCTTATGGTCAGACGTAAAATCCTATAAAGTTGACACTATACTTCTTATTGCAGTTGAGCAGAAATAATGAATCTGAAGCTTTTAGCTTCATCGATCTTGGAATACACAATATTTTTGTTTTATATGGACGATACAAGTGGTTATACTAACCCGTATTTATAATTTTAATATTTAGATCCACTTGTGAAAATTGTTTACGGTCATACATGCTGGCCACAAAACAGAATTAGATGCTAATTTGAAAAAAAATAGGTAATAAAAACAATTTTATCTATGCTATAAATGGGTTCAAACAAAATCTATTGAAACTTACATTTGGATCATATAACCACAGTTGATTTCCCTTGGCCCCGTGACAAGGGTACAAGACAACGTCATGACCCGAGTAATCAAGACATGTCTCATCACGACGGATCTCGCCCCCTTTGGAATACATCCAATACTGCAAAATTTAAATATACATTAAAATATATTGCCGTTAATATTTCATTGCGATACAAAAATACATATTTTATACACTACTATACAATGTATGAATCATGTTAACCCAACTTCCAAACCAAATATATAAAGGAAACCGCAATCGAAATAATAAAAAAAATATATATTTTTGAATATTGTAAAAAATATAAGCGTGGAAAATAAATAGGATGATAAAAGTCGCAATAACAACTTAACATTAAAATTTGAGTAGAAATTAAATAAATAAGTAATAAACGTAGCAGCAGTACCATGGTGAAATAATTTTGAAGACACGATAAAATAATTTTTATCAGGAAACTTAATTATGGCGATTATTGTATTTAGCCGATTGAATATTTTAAATAGATACATTCCCAAACTTTAATAAAACTATTATATTAGTTAACACTAACCAAAACATTATTAATAATACAGATACATTTTAAAATCTATGTGCAAAGTGCTAGTAAATTGTAAGAAAGAAAAAAATTAGTATAGTTTTTGCATTACATGAAAATAATGTTAATATACACGAGGGGTATAAACCAGCACCCTGTATAAATAAGCATTTGGATGGAATATACTAATTGTGATAGCGTCCGTTTGAACAAACCTGGTTTCCGTACTCCCCGTGGCAAGGCCAAAGGTTGATCGGTCGCTTAATATCATCTGGTCCCGCCGCAGAGTCGACGCACATATTTGACCAAGGATTCGCGATCTGATGCCAGCCATAAATTATTTAAAGGCGTGCCAAAAAGCAAGCGTGCTGATGATGCTAATACTTGAATGATTACGAGCATCAAGTATTAACATCAAGGTGACAAAGGAAAGAAGACATATTTCATTTATAAAATTTAAAACATGTGAGTGGATTATAAAGTGTCTACAAAAACTCCAAAACAGCACACAGTGGACCCCATTTCAGGCTGTACCTGATTACCACCCTCTCCATGGCATTTATGAACTCTCAGTGACTCTGTTTCTTCTTCGCTCTCTTCAACGGATACACCATCGAAGCAGTAAGGGAAGACGAACGCATTGTTTCTTATCTACGAATTATTATCGAAACAACATAAATGTCGTGCAATAGTGCTACCCAAACATTCACAATATTCTAACGTGCTGTGAAACCATAGAGTGCAATATAAAAGGCCAAAATACAATTCGATCGACAAATTTCAACATGGTACTGCCACAATATAAAATTGTGAACAATCAAAGACCTGATTTCCTCCCTGACGGTGACACGGATACAGTCCCACGGGCTTGTGATGATCAGACTTCCGAGTTGGTGAGTCCAAACAAGTCTTATAGAAGCCCACATTCCGAATCTGTATAGATAATAATTTTGAAGAGGACAACACATATAAGTAGGTAAATAAAGGCACTCATGGCTCTATAGATTTAGATTGCTTAAATCTAAATCTAAATGTTCTAGAATAAAAACGTAATTATTCAAAATTACTTTAAATTTAATAATGAAACATCATAATTTTTTCCAAGTAGACTAACTATTTTTCATAAGTTTATGATAAGAATTTAACAAGAAATATTGAAAGTTAGACTAGATAAATCTACAGTAAACTTTTTATTTTCATTTTAGTATATTGATTGAAATCAACAAATTGATCTCCTACTACAAATATACAATAATAAAGTCGTAGAAGTATTACAATCAGTTGCATGCGTTGTGACTTTTTTATGTTGCATAGGTCACATTCGCATTTTAATTGTTTTAAGTCATTCAATAGTCATCATGACGTCATCTCTAATTTCAATGAACCTAATTGAAAAATTCTAATTAAACTTATGTTGAACTAAAAAGTAAACATACCTCTCCTTGTGCAACGGATTCGCCAGGTATGAACAATTCCGGATAAATATTCTTCAAATACCATTCGAAAGATTTACATTGAAGTTTTTCTCTCAAAGCCACTCGACTACTAATGTCACCAAAGTCTCCTTTATCATTACCAACTCGTTGATAATAATATTTTGCGTAATCATCGAGCCATACCTAAAATTGCAAAGGGTTATTGTAAACGTTTTAAATAATGTATTAAAAAATCCAATTATTCAATTCTTACCTCCGCCAATCTAACTGAATTTTTCTTCAATACATTAACTCCAGTCCTCCATTTGTATGGAGATCGTTTCCTGAATATATGACCTACATGCGAGCACGGAACTATTTCTAAAGTTCCGCCGCACATCCAAGTTTTAAATGATAATTCCAGATTCTCTCCACCCCATATATCGAAACCACTGTCGTAGGTTCCGAGTTTTTCGAAAAATTCTTTATCGATTGCAAACAAGCCACCAGCCATGGTCGGAGACCACACAGGTTCAGCTGTGTTTTGATGTTTCGCCTTTTCTCTTGCTGGTACTGGATGCCAATTAAATTGAAGGTTCCAATCGAAACCACCAACATTGACTGAAGTAGAATCTCTATAGTGATATTCTAGCGTATTGTCGTCAATAACATCTATTACGGGGCATACTACGGTTGTTTTATTGCGAGCAATCCTATCAAGCAAGGGCTC
This sequence comes from Lasaia peninsularis, assembly GCA_018236625.1. Classification (NCBI taxonomy): domain Eukaryota; kingdom Metazoa; phylum Arthropoda; class Insecta; order Lepidoptera; family Riodinidae; genus Lasaia; species Lasaia peninsularis. The sequence goes on from DVZL01003312.1 coordinate 10,111, forward strand.
TAGCCATCCTGAAACAACATTATAGTATTGGATTACGACTAATCAGGACATTTTAATAGGACAACAGATAAAATACACTAATTAGGTAACGTGTGATGATGAATACCAACATTGTTATTTAGCATATTTGCTTAATAAGAAAAATATTTATTATTTAGTCATTCTAATTCAATATCTGAGACTTGTACTTAATATTCTAAAGGTAAATCTCTCATGAATTAAGTTTTCGTGTTGGAACTAAACGTGATTGTAATTAGTCGCGCGTGTCGAATTTCACTCATTACGGTTTTGCCTATGCACCATATTAATTTTCATGCGTTATTTCAAAGACCTATTCTCTTTTAGGAAAGGAAAAATTTAAAATTTTATGAATATTAAGGCGTGTTACAGAGAATTGCATATAATTACTTATCATCAAAGGTTTTTTTAGGTTTTAGTGAGAATAAAATCATATTGTCATTTTCCCTATGAGAAATAACCTTCAAATCAACTTAAAATTTAATGAGGTCAATCGAATAGAAGATTTAACATATATTTCTACGTCTAATAAAATTATAAAATTATCGTATCTAATTATAAATAATTGAAGACATCTAAGAAAAAAAGAATTGAATATTTAAGAAAACCAGATTGTATAATGATACTTATACATTATTTAATAATTTTTCGTTATTATTTTCGCGCATTTTAAGAAAACTGTTTCAAACTGATATGGTATTTCATCCGTAGGGCAATAAAACAAGAAAAGTCCCAGATTCCATGCAATTGTAGACCAATATGAAGCCGAAGTTGACAAACATGAGATCTGAGGGTTTTCTTTTTTATGGCCCGAGGTGTGAATAATATTTTTCTGCTTAACAGAGTCAAAAGTTTTGTATAGCATAGCAGGAGAAAAGTACTACTTTCCACCCGGAGGGTAAAAAAAAACATTTCGTTTCGAGTTAGTATCCACTATTTCAAGGATATAAATTGAATTTAGAATTACCAAATTTCTAGATCATATTTCACCAAAATGAAAATGACAATTAGTAGGTATATCGTCTCCGCTATGTGCAACTGCGATTTTGTCGCTGAGCAAAAGTATTATATCACTATTCGCGAAATTCCCAACTTCTTGAATTTTAATAGCACTTACCTTCTGTGCATTCGCAATGACTGTCGAGGTAAGTCAGAACAGGCGCAGTCACATATCTGGCCCCCAGCAGCCTGGCCCTAATGAGGCCCTCCCGTCGAGTGGCGCGCACTATCCTGACTTTCGGTAGCGAGGACATGTAATCGTCTAGTTGCTGCATCAAGTGCGCTGAAACCGAGTTGTCGTATGAGCTTAGTGATATTACTTCAGAAATCACAAACGAGCCGTTATATTATCTACATATTTCATAACATTTTGCACATTTATAGCATTTTTGTGCATTCTTAATAGCGGGATTAGAAAAAGGGAGGGAATAAAAGAAGCGTCGGTGTAAAAATGAAAGGATATGCTCCGATGCTTGGGCCATGTGAAAAGAATGAAAGATGAGAGATTGATAAAACAGATATATAATACAAATTTGGATGGAGGTAGGTACCCAGGGAGATCTAGGTTTACATTCCACTATTAAATGCTTATGTATATATTCCAAGGGTGGTGTCAAGATTCTCCGAAATTTACGTGTTTATATAATGAGAATGTGGAAGAAGCTAAGCAAGTTTGTAAAATCGTGTTATTTGGCACTCAATACAGAGAGTATTGAGTGCCAAGTAACACGATTTTACAAACTACTCTACCTTGCAAGGGACCTGATGTAAAGATATGTATGAATAACAAACTAAAAGAAAATAATATACCTTGACGACAATATAATGACCAAATATTGGTGTATTACTTTCTTAGATTATATTTCGGCATTTTTACTTGCTTGTCTATAGCTTTTTACTTTTTAAAAATAAAATAACTAGATAGGCTGGGACGAGCCTTGATGGCTTATTTTCAAGTCAGCGATCTTCCAAAGACTACTGAAGTTACACCATAGAAAATTAACCTTTTAATGTATTCAAATTATATAATACCAAACTATATCTCTATCGAGTTCACCCTTGGTTTTAAAAAGAAGAAAAACAAATACATTTTCACATATCATTATTAAAATGGATAAATGAATTTAAAACTCCTCAATCATTTGTAAGTATAAAAAAATTATTTAGTTAACTTGCGTATAAAGATACTTACGCATGTCCGAAAAGTCATCAACCAGAACGATCTCTTTGATCAAATGCGCGGGAGATCTGTCTATGACTGAATGAACCGTCCTCAGGAGTACCGACCACGCTTCATTATGGAAACATATCACCACAGACGTCTGAGGTAGATCCTCTAAGTATCGTCCAGGCTGTTTGCACCTGGAAAACAAAAAAGTAAACTTTTCTTATTTATTTAAAGCTTTTGCCTATTGCTTAAGACAATGAGATTTCGTCAATGTCTACGTAGTGACTAAGACACGATGTAGTTTGTAAATGATCGGTTTAGCTGGAAATACAATTTTATTATGATCACTCCAAAAAAGTAAACTTATTTATTCGAGATACTAATCACGGCGGCGACGGTAGACTGAAAATAAATTTTGATATTACGTAACATACAATATATTCTCGCTTCAAAGATAATCGATTTATTTTTCGAGTACACAGTCGAGTGTGTGAGGTTGGAGTACATAATAAACAGCATCAATATCTATGTTGGATTATAAAACGAATAATCAGAAAATAATATTATAGCAAGCAAATAATTATAAAATAGTTTTCCGCCATTATATCAATAATAGTACTATGTAGAGAAAGACGTTGTATGATAGTATATGTAACGAATATTTGCTATAACTTCAATAAGTAATCCAAAGTGAAAAAAATTTGCTTATCCTTTTATCGCATATACTGCGTAAACTATTGATGGTAGAAAAAAAAATATTAACAACATAAGACAACATAAGAAGATGATGTATTTAGTAACCAAAAACCGTCGCCATGCAATGACCAGTGTGGCCCCACACACAGCAGCTGCAAGCAATCCTGATATCGACAATTTTGCACCAACACATTTTGATTGGCTATGCTCGAACAAATGCTCTCATTTCGTTCATATAAAACTGAATAAAAAGAACAAAATTATCATCCATGCGAAGCCGGGACGGGACGGTAGCGGCCCGCCGTAATAACTTGTATTTATATGTACTATATTTGAAAATATAGTACATATGATAAAATGTTTATGTAGAAAACTTAAAATTTTGCTGTAAAATGATCGAAATGCAATTTTCGTAAACAAGACACATATAGGTATAATGTCTATGGGCCACGGGTGTTTAATACCTTTGGGTAAATATAATGTAGTTCTATATTGCAATATATATATATATATATATATATATATATATATTTGACTATACTCCTTGTGAAATTGAAATATTTGACTAATCTGTTTCAAAAAAAAATGTTGAGTTGGAATTCTTTAAATAAATTATTTTCTAAAGTATCTTCAATGTTATATCAAGACAACTTTTTTTTTAAATTAAGGCCACATACATTTTTTTCAAATCAGACTAACCAATAGAATGAAAGCGAAAGTTATACTTGAAGCAGTACTACAAACCATTCGTCTCGTGGATCCGGTAGTTTTCTCCTGACCGATATTAGATCGCTCACGTACTGGTTGAATGCGTTCTTTTTCCAACCTTCGGACACGGCGGTCTTCGACTCCTCGCTCATGTTCTTCGGCAGGACAACCGGTTTGCCCAGTTCGCCAGGAGCATTGTCCGAGCCAGGGGCGGCGATCACACCTAGTCCTACATAAATACATTGTTACTTGTATACATACATCTTTTCTTATAATTACATTTATATTTATGTAAGAAAATACCAATTAAATATTTATAATGAAATATATTAATTTGTAATCTAAACAAATTGAAAAGTTGGAGTGATTAAGGTAGTGGCAAATGACGTATATAAGACCGAGTTACAGCGCCATCTATTTTCAGATATGGTACTAAA